>JAODAL010003374.1:0-175183 GCA_025379985.1 Phyllomedusa bahiana | reverse complement strand
CAAAAGCAGAGCCGGGTTAGACATATAATGCGGTGGGGATCCCTGGGACTTTGCTGTTCCACGGGGCCCAGGACTTTCCCTTTTTAAAATAAGCAGGGGGACAAGTTTGACATATAATCCCGGTGGGATGCCTGGGCTTGCTTTTCCACGACAGGAGTCCCTGTGAAGAAATGAAGGATGATATTTAAGGACTCCAAAGTCTGCGTTTTTTAAAATTCAGGGAAAATTTCTGGGGATTGCCATTTTCCAAAATTTCCCCACTTAAAAAATTTTGGCACGGGGAAATTTTGGGCCCCCCGGGACCTCGGCCCAAGCCCCCAAAAAGCTCGGGTAAAATGCGGGGACCCCGCTGTGCCCTACACATGTGGAAAGATGGAGCAGTATTTTTGGGGGAGGCTGGAGGGTGGGGAGGGGGAGGAGGCAGCTTTGGCGAAAGGAGCCGCATTTGACAACGGGAGGAGAAAGCGGCGCCCCCCCTGTAAGTTGTTGGTGTGCCGGGGCCCGGGAAGGCCATTCCCCCCAGTGGGCCGTAAAAAAAATGTACTGGCCCGCCCGTAGTTACAGCTTCCAGCGCCCACCCCTTCCGTGCCCCTTTGGGGAAACAAACCGAAAAGCTAAAGGATGTTCTAATTTTTATGAAGTGGGGGTTACTCCCTTTTTTGGAAAAAAATTACGGTTTTAAAAACCTCCATTTTTCGGCTCGGCAAAACCCATTAGTTCTTCTGAAGGGTTTGCGAGTCCCCCAATTTTGGAAAGGGGGGGGACTGCTAGTCCCAACAATTTTGGACAGGAGCCCCGGTCAGCTGCGGGCCCCTTTTGGATGGTTGGACGCATACTGTTGTTTTCTTTGCAATCGCCTCCTGAACGCCCCTTGCGGGCCCGCCATGATAGAAAAAGGGCAGGGGGCATCTGGGGGTTTGATGATGTCAAAGAAAAACAGTCCCTTCTGCGAGGTGGTGGAAACCTTGATGGCTGCAAGGGGCTTGCGTGCCACTGGGGGGCGCTGCTGCTGCTGTTGCTGCGGCGGCGGGGGATGGACAAACCACATCGAGCCGCGTTTCTCCCAGGCCACGGAGGGTGACGCTGATGTGTTGAGCGGGCCCTTTAAGGGTCCCAAAATTTTTAGCCCCCGGGCCCACGCTTATTTTTTTTTTGCTTACAGTTTCAAAAATTACCCATTTTTGGCTCCTCCGGTGTCTTAGCAAAAACTGTCAAAACCCCCGAGGTAGCTGATTTTACCCCCAAAACGCTCCCACTGGGGTGACTACTCCCGCCCCCGCCTCACTGAGCCCCTGGGGCTGCTACTTTGGGGGGCCCTCCCGAAGGGGTTTTTTCCCCCGTGGCCGCTTGGCTCCCGACCTCACACTGCTGTACCCTTTTTGACTCAGGGCCCACACAACCCACCTGCTGGCTGCGACGCTGCCTGAGGCGCAACCTGACCCCCTCTTTCCGACGATGATAAAAGCCCTTCCCTTTCCCCCCCGGGCCCCCCAAAGTGGGGGGGGGTTCGGCTAAAAATCATCATCTTTTTGTGTTTTTCTTTGTCTGCTGTCTTTCCAATGGTCTTGGTTTTGCAGGGGGCTGCCCCCTCCAACAGCCCTCCCTTTGCCACTCTTAAAAAATATATACTTTGCCGCCTATTTCCCAAGAAGCGGGGTTTTGGGCCCCCATTTCTTCGCTCCCCGGGTAGCTGTGACTGCCCTCCTCAAATTTTTTCTCCTCGCTATTTTGTGGTGCTGACCCCCAGACCACATAGTAGATCAAATGGCTGGGGGGAAAACCCGGAGGGGGACAGAGGCGGGTTGAGGACCAGGTAAAGGGCCCCGCTGACCCGGCCCCCGGGCCATGCCAAATTTTAAGGGTTGTGTTGGACGTTCCCACCGACTTTTTGGCCCGGGGGTTGTCAGATGTCATCTGGGAGGAATTTGGTTTGCCCTTTGCCCAAACCCAAATAAAGGGGAACCATTGGGTTGGGGAAAAAAAACACAGGGCCCGCTAGATGACAGCGGGCGTTGGGGCCCCTCACAAAGTGCCCCCCTGCTGCGTCGCCCCCTTGCTGTGCCTGCGACCCGGGGCCCGGGAATTTTTGTCCCCTCTCCCACTCGCAGTTGAAGACCCTTCCCACCTCTCTGTCTGACATACTGTTTTTTTCAAAAAAATTTTTAAAGCCCCAACTTTTTGATAAAAAGGATATCTGTATAGAAAAATTCCCACCCCCTTGTTTTTTGACGCCAAAATTTAAAACCCCAGTAACAAGCTTGGTAACCCTTGGATAAAAATTTTGCGCTCCACAAAGGGCCCGGAAAAATTTACTTGTATGTGAGTATAAAAACTCTGTGTATTTTTTGAATATAAAAGCACAAAACAGGCTTAATTAACCTTGGGATATGAAATTATGCTACGAATTTTTTTTTTACTGAGTACAAACTGCAGAACAACGCTTAATTAAACCCCCGGGAGGGAAATTGCGCAAAAAAATTGAGCAACCCAAACTACCAAACTTTGTAGGTGTTTCAATTGCGTGTTTTTTACGCCACCAAAAAAGAGATAAAATTTTTAATTAAACCCCTTTCTTGGAATTAGGTTTAAAAGGGAAAAAAGTATATATTTTTTGGGGGGTGAAAATGACGGTTTTTTGGGTCCCACAGCTGAAAAAAAAAAAGCTTAATTAACCCCCCGGGTGTAAAATTGCGCCCAAAAAATTGAGCCAAACCAAAAAATGTAGTTTGTAGCGTGTTACAAGGCGTGTTTTTACATACACAAGAGATTAAAATTTTAATTAAAAATTGTTGGGCAAATTTTTCTATAGGAAAAATGTTTTATTTTTTGGGTTGAAAATGACGGTTTCTTGGGGGTTCCCCCAGCTGAAAAAAAATCGTTAATTAAACCCCTGGAAAGTTTAAAATTGCCCCCCAAAAAATTGAGCACCACAAAACTAGTAGCTTTTGTAGCGGGGTTACAATGGGGTTTTTTTCGCTACCAAAAAGAGATTTAAAAATTTTAAAATTAAACCCTTTTTCCCTTTTGAAATTTTGCTATAGGAAAAATTTTTATATTTTTTGGGGTTTAAAATGAAGGGTTTTTGGGATCACCACTGGAAAAAAAACGGGTTAATTAACCCTGGATGTTAAAATTTCGCCAAAGAATTTGAGCCCACCAAAATTGTAGCTTTGGAGGGGTGTTTCAATGCGGTTTTTTTTTTTCCCACACAATTTAAAAGATAAAATTGTAATTAAACCCTTTTCTTGTGAATTTTGCTACAGGGAAAATGTATAATTTTTTGGGGTTTTTAAAAAGACGGTTTTTTTGGGATCACCACCAGCTGAAAACAACGCTTAATTAACCCCGGATGGGAAATTGCGCCAAAAAATTGAACCACCCCAAACTAGTAGCTTTGTAGCATGGTTTTCAATGCGGTGTTTTTTAAAGCCCCCACAAAAAGAGATAAAATTGTAATTAACCTTTGTTTTTGTTTTGCTACAGGGAAAAAAGTTTTATATTTTTGGGTTCGAAAATGCGGGTTTTTTGGGGGCACCACAGATGAAAAACAACGCTTAATTTTAAACCCCGGTGTAAATTGCGCCAAAGAAATTTAGCCCCCAAAAAAATAGTAGCTTTGTGCGTGTTACAATGCGGGTTTTTTTACGCACACAAAAAAGAGATAAAATTGTAATTAACCTTTTTCTTGTGAATTTTTTGTACAGGAAAAATGAAAATTTTTTTGGGGTTTAAAAAAAGACGGGGTTTTTTGGGATCCCACAGCTTTAAAAAAAACGCTTAATTTAAACCCCCCGGTTTTAAAAATTTCGCCAAAGAATTGAGCCACCACAAAAAATAGTTGCTTTTTAGCGTGGGTTAAAAATGCGGTTTTTTTAAGCCACAAAAAAGAGATAAAAATTGTAATTAAACCCTTTTCTTGTGGAAATTTTGCTACGGAAAAATTTTATATATTTTGGCTTTTGAAAAATTTACGGTTTTTGGGATCACCCAGCTGAAAAAAAAAAAACGCTTAATTAACCCTGAAATTTAAATTTCGCCAAATAATTGATCCACCCCAAACTAGTAGCTTTGTAGCTTTTTACAAAAGCGGTTTTTTTTTACGCCAAAACAAAAAGAGATAAATTTGTAATTTTTAAACCCTTTTCTTTTTGAATTATGTACAGGAAAATGTATATATTTTGGGTTGAAAAAAGGGGTTTTTGGATTTACCACGCTGAAAAAAAACATTAATTTTAAAACCCCCAAAAGTAAATTGCGCCCAAAGGGAAATTTGGGCCCCCAAAAAATAGTAGCTTTGTAGCCCTGGGTTTCAATGCGGGTTTTTTACCGCCCCAAAAACAAAGTTAAAAATTTTAATTAACCTTTTTTTTGTGAATTATGCCCACAGGGGAAAAAAGTTAAAATATTTTGGCGTTTTAAAAAGACGGTTTTTGGGATCACCACAGCTGAAAAAAAAACGCTTAATTAACCCCCGGATGAAATTTTCACCCCAAAAAATTTTAGCCACCCCAAAAAATTTTTTTGCTTTGTAGGTGTTACAATTTCGGTTTTTTTTTTCCACCCCACAATAAGAGATAAAAAATTTTAATTAAACCCTTTTCTTGGAATTATCCTAAGGAAAAATGTTTTATTTTTGGCGTTGAAAATGATGGTTTCTTGGGTCACCCCAGCTGAAAAAACAAGTTAATTTTAACCCCCTGGATGTAAAAATTTCGCCAAAAAAATTGGAAACCCCCACAAAATAGTAGCTTTTTTTAGCGTGTTACAATGGGGATGTTTTTTCGCAACAAAAGAGATAAAATTGTAATTACCTTTTGCTTGTGAATTTTTGTAAGGAAAAATGTTTTTATTTTTTGGGTTTAAAAAAGATTGGGGTTTCCCTTTTGGGGTTACCCCAGTGAAAAACAAGTTTTAAATTTCCCCGGATGTAAATTGCGGGCCCAAACCCAAATTTAACCCCACAAACTAGTAGCTTTGTAGCGTGTTACAAAGGCGTATTTTTTACGCCCCCAACAAGAGATAAAAATTTTTAATTAAAACCTTTTGTTTTGGTTTTAAATTTTTCTACAGGGAAAAAAGTATTTTATTTTGCCCTTGAAAAAGACGGTTTCTTGGAGTCATACAGCTGAATAACAAAAGCTTAATTAACCCTCCCGGATGTAAAAATTTCACCAAAGGGAAATTTAGGGAGCCAAAAAAATAAGTGGTATTTGTATTGTAAAACGCTGTTTCTTTAAATGAATACAACAGGAACTGGTTAGATCCCCCTTGGATAATTTTAATGTGCTGGGGAGCAGATAGGATTTTAAAAGTTATGCGCTGAGGGGGACGCACACTGGATTTCAGATCCCAAAACCAAAAAAAACAGTAATAGGGAAAGTTTAAAAGAAGCAGTCTCTGAGGGGCAAGCTGAGACACCCCACAAAAAAACGTGTATAAAAATCAGTTCTTCCGTAAAATCAGCCCCGGCCAGGGACCTTCCCTTTATCGTTTCAAATGAGAGCGGTTTTGAGCTCCCAGCGTCGCGCCCGGAAATTTTAAGGGGCGGTGACGTTACAGAATCCCGCCGGTCTTGATTTGGGTTTTTATTTTCTGCAATGTCATGGGAGGTAAAGCCCCTTTTTCCTCCCCGAGTTCTTTGCCCCATGTAACGCCCTGGCTCCTCAGCCATTTTATTTAAACAAAAAGCACACTTCGTTCACCCGAAGTACCCCAAAATTCGACTTTTGTTCGAAAACCCAAGTTTTCCCTGAAATTCTAAACGAATTCCACTTCTTTAGAATCAATTCGCCCATCTCTAAATGCAAAAATAAAAAAAATCCCCGGCGGGAAGGTCTTTTTGCTTTTGTGTTTCTGGGCTCCGTTAGTCCCTTTAAACATGCGGGTTAAATAAAATAAAGGACTTCGTTTTAAAGGGAAATTTGGGGGGTACTTTTTTTGGGTTTTACACTTCTTTGGGGACGTTGAGACTCGTTTTTATTTTTGTCAGGAAAAGGAAACCCAATGATTCCCCTGGACCATAATGTCATATGAAGGTTTTTGACTGTATAGATTTATTTATATCCCCTGATGAACTGTGTCATTGAGGCAATGAGGAAACTTGACAAGAACAAGAGTTTCACCTATCATCTTAGTTTTGGTGTAAAAAGTGTGAAAAAGTAAAAAAAAAGTTTAAATAAGGAAAACATAAACACAAAATAAAATAAAAAAACGTTCACCGCCCTTTTTTCCCCCTTTTCCCGACGCCAAAATTTCCCCCAAAAAAAGATCAAAATTAAAAAAAGTTTCCCATTTTGGCTTTGCCAAAGTGGTAACGACGGGGACTCTATACATCTGTCATGTTAATCAACCCGTACGGTGAACGTCGTAAAAAAGAAAAAAAAAAAAATCACAGAATTATGAGGCACATAAAAAGTCATCAAAAACTCATATTAACATTAAATTGGTGCCAATTAAAATATCAGTTCCTCCCGCAAAAAAAAAAAGTCCTTACACAGCTCTGTATATGGAAAAATAAAAAAAGTTATGGCTATCAGAAGATAGCGATGCATAAATATTGTTTTACACAATAAAAACACTTTTTAAAAAAAAAGTGCTTCCACATAAAAAACTATATAAATTGGGTATCACCATAATCTTCTCAACCCACAGAGTAAAACTAACTTGTCACGGATACTGCACTATTACAAATAAAAATAAAAAACACTGCTAGAATTGCAGTATTTTCTTAACACTGCCTTTCAAAAAAGCGGATTTAAAAGCGATCATAAAGTCTTGTCCTCCAGAAAATTATACCAACAAAAACGTATACTCATCCCGCAAAAAAAATGTCCCTATACAGCTCCGTAAACAGAAAAATAAAAAAGTTATGGCTCTCAGACTATGGCGATGCAAAAACATGTTTTCCTTTTCAAATAAAAGAGTTTTTATTGTATAAAAGCAGTAAAGCATTAAAAAAATATATAAATTTGGTATCGCTGTAATCGTATCAACCTGCTGAGTAAAACTAGCATGTCATTTATACCGCACAGTGACCGCTGTTAAAAATTTAAAATAAAAAACACGACCAGGATTGCTGTATTTTGTTCAGAATGCCGCACAAAAACCTTAATAAAAAGTGATCATATGGACCCCGTACTGGTACCAATAAAAACATCAACTCATCTCACAAAAACAAGCCCAAAATCTGCTCCGTATACAAAAAATTAAAAAAAGTTATGGCTGTCAGAATAGAACAACATAAAAATGCAGCTTTTTATAAAGTCACTTCTATTGTGTAAAAGTAATAAAACATGAAAAACTATATAAAATTTATCTCATTGTAATTGGACTGACCCCCATATTAGAGTTATCCTGTCATTTATCCCGTACAGCGAATACTGTAAAAATGAAGCCCAAAAACAATGGCGGAACTGTGTTTTTTCCCCCATTTTCATGGCCCAATGTTAAAAAAAACTGCAGAACAATTGTGCACCCAAAATGCAAAATACACCCCTAGATGAGATCCCTGAGGGGTGTTGAATCCAAAATGGGGCAGCTTCTGGAAGGTTTCTCCTGTTCTAGTACTTTGGGGACTTTGCAGATGCGACATGGGCCCACCAAAATCTGTGCTCCAAAAGCCTTGTACACCCTGTCATGCACCCAAACAGCAGTCTACACCCACATGTAGGGTTTGCCGAACTTGGAAGAAATTGCGTAACACAATTTTGGGTGCCTTTTTTTCCAGGAATCCTTGTAAAAATTAAACATTTTCAGCTAAAATTGCAGATTATTGGGAAAAAAATGTTTATTTTCAGAGCTGAATGCTAAAAAAATTAGTGAAACACCTGTGCGGTTGATATACTCACTGCACCTCTGGATATATTCCGTAAGGGGTGTAGTTTCCAATATGGGGTCTTTTTAGGGGAGTTTATTAGGTTTTGGCACCTTAGGGTGTCCGCAAACCTGAAATGGCGCCTAAATAAAATTGTAATGAAAATGAGACCCCAGAGTCTGTTAGGTGCTCTTCCTATTCTGAGGCTTGTGGTTGAGCCAAATAGCGCACTAGGGCCACATGTGGGATATCTCTGAAAATGTCAGAATCTGAGGAATCGATTTTATGTTGTATTTGCATGGTCACATCTACTGTGTTCCAGTGAATAATGAATAAAAATTGAAAATCTGCAAAAAAAGTGACATTTTGAATTTTCACCTCCACTTTGCTTTAATTTCTGTGAAATATCTAAAGGGTCAACAAACTTCTTAAATGCTTTTTTAAATACTTTATGGGGTGTAGTTTCGTAGATGGGGGTCATTTATTGGGGTATCTATAATACAGGCCCCTCAAAGCTACGTCAGAACTGGACTGGTCATTTTCTTGAAAATGTGAAAAATTACGATTATATTTCTAAGCTCCTTAATGTGGTAAAAAATAAAAATGATGCCAACCTACAGTAGACATATGGTAGATGCTAGTTATAACTATCTGTCTTACACACAGAACTTTGAAAATTGCAGATTTTTGCAAATTTTCATGATATTTTCACAAACAAACAAGGACTTTTTGGACCAAAATGTATTACTAACTTAAAGCACAATGTGTCACAAGAAAACAATCTCTAAATCACTTGGATAGGTAAAAGTGTCAAAAAGTTATTCTCAAATAAATTGACACATGTCAAATTTTAAAAACAGGGCTCTGTCAGGAAGGCCAAAACTGGCTCCGGCGGTAAGGGGTTAAGATATGGCATATGTTTTGTATATGAAGTTACATGTTATAATTGTGGAATAAGACATCTGCCTCCTGGGATTATTTTGTCTTTAGAGTCGCATGATTTCATATTTATACTTGAAGAGTTGATGTGTTATTATGAGTTAATGATGGTAATAAAAGTTACGTTTTAGTTTTTTTTTTATCAGTGGTAGATTTCTACAGCCCCGTCACAGCCCTGACACAGTATCCTTTAGGATACATTTTTTTCATGGTATCATAACGGATACCATAAATGTTGGCCATAGCTATAGTGTGAATGTGGCCTGAACAGTAGAGTTTACTAATTGTTTCTGCTGCACTATATAACGAAAGATAAGCAGAACTACTATTTCAAGGAAATGTTAATCTTTAGGTGTATACAATTGTAATGTGCAATAAAGGAACAAAGTCATAAATCCTAAACTGTTTACAAGAAGAGAATGAGATTGGCACGACATATAGTTTCACAGTAGTGAAATTCAACATGTAAAGTAAAACAAAAATCAAACATGCATAAAAGACTGCAATTTCAGCAGTTAACTCCAGCACTACCTATACTAAAGTATGGTACAACTCCACAGAAGATAAGGCAATTTAAAACCATTCAAAACTCCTGGTTAGGTTCAGGAGCTCATCACACTTAGATGTAGCGCAATTAGAGATGGGCGAATTGATTCTAACAAAGTGTAATTCGTTTAGAATTTCAGGAAAACTTCGATTCTGAACGAAGTCGAAGTTTGGGGTAATTTGCGTGAACGAAGCGTGTTTTTGATTGATAAAATGGCCGCGAGCACATGGCGTTACATGGGGCAAAGAAGTCAGGGAGGAAGAAAGGTGTAGTCTACATTACATGTGCAGAGATGAAGCCAATCAGAGACCGGCGGGATTCTGTGATGTCACCGCACTATATAAGTCCGGGCGCCATGCTCGCTCCTCACACTCCTCTCACTGTGCTGTGTAGGGAAGGTGCTGCCGCCGCTGCAGCTGCTTATGATATCTCATACTAAAGAACTCAATTTTATACAGCGATTTTTGGGGGGTGTCACAGCTTGTTTCAGAGACTTACGTTCTCTTACGTTCTAATTCTGATTTTGTGGGGTATTGGAACTGAAGTCCAGTGTGCGTCCAATGCAGCTGCATATACATTTTAATGCTATCTGCTCAGTTCTTGAGTACATTGAATATCCAAGGGTTATCTAAGCCTGTTCCTGTTGTATTCAGATAAAGAAAAAGGTTTTTACAATCCAAAACCATTTAAATTTTTTGGTTGCTCATTTATTTTGCGCAATTTAGACCCGGGGGTTAATTAAGCGTTGTTCGCTTTTGTGGTCACTAAAAGAAACGTTCTTTTTCCCCGCCAAAAGAAATTTTTGCCTGTAGCATAATTCAAAACCCGAGGTAATTAAAAGTTTTTCTTTTGTTGTGTTACGTGAAATACAGCCTTTTTAACAGCTAAAAGCTGGTAATTGTTGGCGCACTTTTCTTTTGGCAATTTAACCCAAGGGGTTAAAACTAAGTTTTTTCTGAAGTTGTACTTAAAAAAGAAATGCTTTTTTTTCCCGCCAAAAAAAGAAATTTTCCTGTAGCAAAATTCAACCCGAAGGTTTAAATTTACAAGTTTTTCTGTTGTTGTGTTTTTAAAATAAACGCTTTTTAACACGCTCAAGGGTAATTTTTGGGCAGCAGATTTCTTTTGCGCAATTTACACCCAAAGGGTTAACAAAGTTTTTTTCTGCAGTTATACTTAGTAAAAAAAAACATTTTTTTTTCACGCCAAAGAAGAAATTTTGCCGTGCTAATTCAAAAACGAAGGTTAATTAAAAGTTTTTCTGTGTTGTGTTCGTGAAATAATGCCTTTTTTTAAACGCTACAAAGCTGGTAATTTTTTGGCAGCCACATTTCTTTTGTGAAATTTACACCCAAGGGGGTTAACTAAGTATTTTTTGAAGTTGTACTTAGTAAAAGAAAGCTTTTTTTCCCGCCAAAAAAGAAAATTTTGCGTAGATAATTCATACCCAAATTTTAATTACAAGTTTTTCTGTTGTTGTGTTCCGAAAAATAAACCCCGTTTTAACACGCTGCAAAGCTGTATTTTTGGCAGCACTTTTTTTTTGCGAAATTTACATCCAAGGGGTTAACAAAGTATTTTTTGCAGTTGTACTTAAAAAAAGAAACGTTTTTTTTCACCGAAAAAATAAAAAAATTTTGCCTGTAGCTTTTAATTCATATCCGAAGGTTAATTACAAGTTTTTCTGTTGTTGTGTTCGTACAATACCCTTTTTAACAGCTGCAAAGCTGGTATTTTTGGCAGCAATTTTTTTTGCGCAATTTACATCCAAGGGTTAACAAAGATTTTTCTGCATTTGTACTTAGTAAAAAAAACGTTCTTTTTCACCCCCAAAAATAAGAAATTTCCCTTTGTAGCATAATTCTATCGAAGGTTAATTAAAATTTTTTCGTTGTTGGGGTTCCGTAAAATACACGCCTTTTAAAAAGCTGAAAAATGGTAATTTGTTGGGACTTTTCTTTTGCGCAATTTAACCAAAGGGTTTTAACAAAGTATTTTTCTGCGTTTTTACTTTAAAAAAAAAAGTTCTTTTTCACGCCAAAAAAGAAATTTTCCCTGTACATAATTCATAACGAAGGTTAATTACAATTTTTTTCTTTTGTTGGTTCCGTAAAATAATGCCTTTTTAACATGCTGCAAAGCTGGTAATTTTTGGCAGCACATTTCTTTTGGCATTTACACCCAAAGGGGTTAACTAAGTATTTTTGCATTTGTACTTAGTAAAAAAAACGTTCTTTTTCCCCCCAAAGAAAAAATTTTTGCCTGTAGCATAATTCATATCCAAAGGTTAATTTAGCCTGTTTGTGCTTTTTTTCAGTAAATACACGTGTTTTTAAATGGCACAAACAAGAAAATTTTTCCTCCCCATTTGTGGAGCGCAATTTATTCCAAGGGTTCCCAAAAGCTTCTTAGGGGGGTTATTTGGAGTCAAATACAGGGTTTTGTGTTTCATTTACAGATATTTTCATAAAACAGCATCTGTACATTTTAGACAAAGAGTATGTAGACGAGAGGGGGCAGGTCTTCCCCTGAGAGTGGCGTGGCACAAATTTCCTAGAGCGGCCCAAGCGCAGACAGAAGGGGACATCGCAGAGGGGTCATTCAGTGAAGCCCGAACTGCTGCTGTCATCTAGCGGCCCTTGTTTGTTCAGCAACCCAATGGTTCTTGATTGGTTGACTAGGTCTCCACTTCCCCCCAGATGACATCTGACAACCCGCCAAGAGTCGGGGGGGAAGTCAGACCAACCCCCTTTGTTGGCATGGGCCCCGGAGCGAGTCACAGTCCCCACTGTCCCCAAACCGCCTGTGTCCCTCCCGTTCCCTAGCCCAGAGTTACTTGTGGTCTGGGGGCGCGCCCACTTTAAAAAGCAAGATGAACAATTTTAGGAGGGCAGTCAGCAGCTACTTGTCAGCGAAGAAAGAAAGGGCCAATATCCCCTGTTCTTGCAGTAGGCGGCAAAGATAATGTGGAGAGTGGCATGGGAGGTCATTGGTTGTGAGGGGGGCAGCCTTTCAACCAAGACCGGTGATGGGACAGCAGTGACGTGAACACAAATCGGATGATGTAGCCGACCGCATTGGGAGCCGGGTGAAACAAGGGGTTCATATCGTCAGGAAAAGAGGGGGGTCAACTTGCGGTCAGGCACGGGGGCAGCCAGCACGTGGGTTGTGTGGCCTTTATTCAGCGGGGGACAGCGTGTGAGGGCAGGAGCCAAGTGGCCCCGGGGTAGAAAAAACCCCTTTTCAGGTCCAAGAAAGTAGGGACAGGGGCTCAGGAGGGAGCGGCGGCAGTAGTCACCCGTGCGGAGCGGGGCGGTTTAAATCAGCTACTTGGGGGTTGGGAGTTCTTTTCTAAGACACCCGGGGGAGCGAATATGGGTATAGTAGAAAACTGTGGGCAGAAAGTGAAGCGTGGCCAGGGGTAACATTGGCACCCGGCCCCGCGCAAAAATGAGTGTCACCATCCGGTGGCCTGGGAGAAACGGGCTCGATGTGGTGGTCCATCCAGCCACCCCAGCAAAGCAGCGCAGTGCCAGTGGCACACATGCCATTGAGCCAGTCAAGGCTCCCCACCTTGCAGAAGGGAGTGTTTTCTTTGCCTCATCTCTCGGTCCAGATGCACTTGCCACCCAGTTAAAAGGCTAGGCGCTGGACTACTGGGCAGCCCAAATGGGTGTGTGGCCACAACTTTCCCGTTTGCAGGGAGAAGCGTCCTGCCCGGCCAGTAGTGTGGCATGAGCGGGTGTTTTAGTGCGGCGGGGGGCCCTCGTTTCCCCCGGAGAAACCCGATTGTCCACGGGAAATTGGAACGACTGCCTTTGTCAAGATGAATCAGGCGTGGTTTGGCCGGTTTCCTACACCAATGCCTTAGGCGTAGATTACATCGCATGAAACCCCACCCAAAATGTGAGAAATGAGTCTGGGTTCAAACTACCTGCCCCCAGCCACTATTTTTAATGCCCCCACCCGCCTGTTGCCACAATTGCTGCCCGTTTCTCCAATCTGCTTTTTTCCTCTTTCAGGGATAGTATTGTTACCCACCACCCACTCTGTCATTGTGCCATTCTAAAACCTCTGCTGCTGTGTTGCTGGTCCCCATGACCTCCCACTGTGTCATTGTCCCACTCTATGACCTCATGCTGCTGTGTGTTGCTGGTACCGTGACCTTTCACACTGTGTCTTTGGGCCCACTCTCTGCCTCTGCTGCTGCTGCTGCTGATGCTCCCTGCGGATTTCCCACACTCTGTCATTGTCCCAATCCTTCCCTATGCTGCTGCTGGGGCTGCTGGTGTGTCATTGTGCCCTCTGTGGCCTACTCCTGTTTTTCCCACCTCCAGATGTCATTGTGCCACTCTCTAAAAATCATGCTGCGATTGGCTACTGCCGGCCCTCCACCCTGTCATTGTGCCCTCTGGGGCCCTTTACTCCTGTTTTTGCCACCCCAAAATGCATTGTGCACTCTCTGCCCTCATGCTGCTGGGCTGTCCCGCCACCTCCACACCTGCCCTGTTTTGCCCCCTGAGCCTTCAGTTGTTTTTTTCAGCTGTCACGGGCCCCCATGACTTTTAGGCTACATTCCCATTTGTTTTTAAACAGTTTTCCCCTCTTAAGCGCCCAGGAATTTTTAAGTGAAGGTTTAAGAGTGGCGGAGTATTGCGTGTCATAAAAACAAAAATTGTAGAAGACCAACCCAAGCCCCTGCATTTTTAAGCAGGGCAAAACGTTCTACAGCACCCTACAGGTCTGGCAGCCGGGGAAAAAGCTGTTTTTAAAGCGATTCGTCCCCAAGTAATTCGGTGAAACAAATTTTTTCCGAATGTCTTTTATCTCTTTGAAGATGCAGGATTCTGGAAAAGGTGTCCCATAAGCAAAAAAAAACAAAAAAAGCACTGAAGTTACAAGGGTTGGGCATATAAAAGATTATGGATGAAGATCATCAGTCTAAAAAAACAAAAGAAGAGAAACGGCATGTCTGATAGAGGCTGAAACGACACGTAGGTGAAGATAGGCTACTGCCTGGGGTGCCACTTCATCCCAGGCAGGAAGGGGGCGCAAGGAGGCATGAATGGGGCTGAATTTTCGATTGGGGAAAGGGTGCTATGTGTCTTATTTGCCTAGGGCACCAGAATACTTTGTCCCAGTCCTACATAGAAGTGTTGGGTGTATTAATTGTTGTGCGGTAACCAATTAAGAGAGCAAAGCAGAACTATGATTGAAAGGGCTAAAACCTGCCAGGATCTAGTGAGTTGGAAACAGAAAAATTATAAATAGTGTTGATGACTTGTCTTCTTCCTCGATGCCCTGTAAGGATTGTGCTCTAAAGCTAAAGCTTCTATTATTCAAGCTCATTACTATTTAGTCACAATATTTTGTACAAATCTCTGTGATGATCTTGATGCAAGAAAGATCTGCATTGTGTAGGTTGGATCGAATGATGAATCTTAATTTATATCTGTAACAATGTAATTGAGCAAGCATTTTCCTGACCATGACCAATTAAGGAAGTCGAAAGCAAGATAATATTTCACAATCTTGCATGCTATAATGGCATGTTTACCTTTTTAGCAAAGGTAAGGTATAACTCCTTTCCAATTGTTTCTTTTTATAATAGCCTTGGCTTGTATAGTATACGTTATAGTCTTCAAAGGTAGACTTTAGCCTCCTAAGGAATATAAAATTACATTTCCTTGTTGCATAGTTAAAGCCAATGTAACTTCATAAAAATAAGTTTACAACATATATGAACCAACAGAGTTTTTGAGGAAGTAAGTAAATAGACAATTGAAGATGATTTAACTCATGAATTACACTATTACTAAAAGTAGAAAGTAAGGTATGGCACAGGCTAAAAGCTGCACTGCCATATCTGAAACTATTAGGGCTTCTGCGACATCCTCTCTTCACAGCATATGGTAAAGAATGCGCTGTTAAGCTCTGTTTGCATCTGAACACAGCCCTAGACACTCTGCTGTGTTAAATTGGTTTCTTGACACACCTGTCAGGGCGGGGCCGGACATGGGGGCGCAGCCCTAGGGGGAGGCCCCACATGAGCCGGTGCACCATCCGTGCCGTGAGGTTATGGGGCGGAGCTATGCGAGCATGACACAGGGGGGCCGGCATTAAAGCGGGCCGGGGATTCAGACCAACGGTTGTGAGGAACAGCGTGACTGCTGTTCGCTCGCCCCGCGCAGCACTTATCTGAGGAAATTTTGGGGAAAAAAAAAATTGTGCGTATGTGTGTGACACAGGGGGGATGCGGGTGGAGGAGATCCGGCACAGCTGGGCGGGCGGCGGGAAGTGGGTCCGGCATGGTTGGCTGAGCAGGTCCGTGGGGGGCTTGTTGGGCGTATGGGCTTCCTGCGGCTGCTCCTGTGGCATTCCCTTGGGGCCCTGGCACTAGCCAGAGTGGGCGGACCCCCCCCGGAAGTTCAGTCCGGGGTACCCCTGGGGCCCGCGTTCCCCGAGGAGCCCCTCTGGGGACCCCCCAGGTCGTCGTCGCGTTCCGGGTCGGCAGGGCGGCTAGACCTGGGAGGAATCCGACTAGGGAGGGGGCCCCCGGGAAGCAGCGGCGGGTCCAGCCGGGGCAGTGTCTGTGTGGTTCCTGTCAGCGCGATCCCCACGGCAGTGACAGGTGTTGGTGGATGGCCGGCCCGGCTGGGATGTTCCCTGCGGTGCGCATTAGGGACCCACCTGGGGGTTTTCCCAAGGGGAGCGGGGGCAGGATTCGGTTCACGTGGTCCGGGCCATCGGCGGCGGATTCGGGACGCGAGAGGGGGGCAGAAGGGTATCGAGGAACGGAAAGGACTTCAGGGACGGGGGGAGGGCTGGGGGATCACGTTGTGCAGCTGGTGAGAATTATCAATGTTTGTTGTCGCCGTTGGGCGTCGTCCCCGGGAAATCGCGGGGATTTTCTCCAGGGGGCCCCGGGGGGATCGGGTGGCGGGAGTTAGCCGGTGGTTAGCATTTTTTGCACGTTTCCCCGGGTCTCCTGGTCGGCGACCCAAAACAGTCCCGGTACGCTGGAGTTCGGGGTCATCACGGCGGATCTGGTTTTCCCCCGCCTTTGGGAGTGGGGATTTAGGAGTAGGCAGGGGGGCCCGGGGGGAATAGGGGGTCGGGGGTGACCGTATCGGTTCAGACCGAACAAAAGTCGTCGTTGGGTTGGCGGGGATGATGGGGCAAAAGTCAGGTCTATGTTTGTTTTGGGGGCCCCGCTGGGGGCTTTTAAAAAAGGAGGTGAAAAAAACGATTTGGCAGGATGAGTATGTCGAAATCTTTTTCTTCTCCCTTTTATAAAAATTTTAATCTCCCAAAAAGGAAAAAGGGGATGAGAGTAAAAGGAAGAAAAGAAAAGCGCAGGTGGGGTTGATTTCCCCAGATTTAAAAATGGTGCGGCGTTTGCCCTATTGGGAGTGTCATTGGAGAAAAATCCCGGAAATTTTTTCCGCCTGTTTTTTTATCTGGAGCAATAGGTGAGGCACAGGGGGTTTATGGGGGCAAGCTGGCTCCGTACGACAAAAAATTTTCAGCGGAAAAGGGTTCGGCCCTTTGATTGATGGGATCAGAAGGAATCGGGCTGGGGTTTTGGGGGAATGGCGCCCAGGCTAGGACGCCCTTTCCCGGTGGAACCCGGGGGGTCTAGTTAGTAGGGAGGCGTCGGGGGGAGGAGGGGAGGTCCCCGGGGGATTTAAGGCCCGGGGTTGTAGCAATTTAATGCAGTCAGTGCAAATTTGGAGCAAAAAATTTTCGCTTAGGGAGTCTTTTGTGGTAGTGCCCTCTCAGGGTCATCAAGGTGTTTGCGCAAAAGGGAAAGGGGGGGGAAAAAGCTGGTCCTTGCAAAGGGAGTTAACCCCTGAAATTCTCGCGATGGTGCCGTTCTAAGTAGGTATCCGGACAAGAGGGCAGCTTTGTTCTACGGGGGGGTTTTCCAGGAGGGGTTTTTGGTTTTTAAAACGGCATTGCTACACCCAGGGGTGGTATGAAAAATTGGAAAAGGAGGTGTCTTGGGGGTGGGGGTCCTTTCCCGGTTTCCCCCTTCCGGATTTGGTGGTCCCCCGCTGGGGGTGGTCCCAAAAAAAAGGGCCCAACAAGTTTAGATTAATTACCATTTGTCATTTCCGAAAGGTTTTGGGTTTCGACGGTATTTACCGGAGTTGTGTTCAGTGGGCTTTTCGTCATTTGACCGGCCCTTCGTTGGTTAGGTTATATGGACAGGGGCCCTTTGGCAAAAACGGATATTGAGTCCCTTTTGTTACTGCCGGTTCACCCGGACAGTGCACGCTTTTTGGGATGTTACGGGGGGGGGTCGTTTTTTATGATGGGGGTTTTTTACCGAGGGGGGTTTTCCATTTCCTGCTTCTACTTTAAAGCTTTTATTTCCCTTTTTGGAATGGGTGGCCCCCGGGACGTTTGGGGGTTTTTATCGGTAATTCATTATTTGGAGACTTCCTTTGCATGGCCCGGGCGGAGCAGAGGTGGGGTGGGGGGTCGCTGTTGGCATCGGTGCAAGGGTGGCGAGGTTTTGGGTTTTTTTTTTCCCCAGGGGCCCCGGATTAAGACAGGGGTCCAAAAACGGCTATAATTTTTTTGGGGTTTTTTCGCATTGATTCGGTATTGGGGAAATTTTAGCCTCCCGGGAAAGGAAAATTTGGTGGACATTGGTGGGAGTTAAAAGAGGCTTACTGGGGTGCAAGAAGGAAAACCGTTAAAGGGATTTTACATTTCCTTGCGGGGAAAATTAAATTTTGCGTTTTGTATCATGCCAAGGGGGAGGCTTTTTTCGGGGCGGTTGAAAAAGCGCGGGGGGGTTAAGGCCCCCATCTTTTTTTTTTTTTCCCCTGTCTGCGGGGGGTAAAGGGACGTTTGGAGAGTCGGGCCCATTTCGTTTTGGAACAATATAAGGGCGATTGTTATTTTGGCCCAAGGCTTTGATTTAATGCGGATTTTGGGGGTTTTTTTCGGAGAAAGTGGGGTTTTGGGTTTTGGAGATATTCCCAAAGGGGGAATGGTGGGGTGGGTCTTGGCCGGGGAAGGGGGTTTTTTTGGGGTTTTGGTCGGGAAACTTGGCTTTGTTGGAATTGTTCCCTATGTGTTGTCATTCGAATTTGGGGGGGGAGCGTTTCGGGAAACAAAAAAAAGGGGGTTTTCCATTTTTGCCAAATTTGGGGGTGGCCCAAACCCAAAATTAAAAACTTATCAGTTTCCTTTTCTCCCCCCATCCTTTGTTTGTTGGGCTTTTTTGTGTTCCCTTTTTTGGGGTTTTGAAACGCTTTTGGGTTTTTGAAAAACCCCAGTTCCGGGGGGTTGAAAAAAAGATTGGCTGACGCTTTGTCTCTTCGCGTTGGAAAAGTTTTGGGAAAACCTGGCGGGGGAAGGGCTGGGGGCCCCGGTGGGGTGGAATGCAGGGAGGTTTATGGACCGGGGTAGGGAGGCTGAAACCATTTAGTTAGATCATTTTGGGCCCCCGGGTTTTGGGGAAAATTTCCTTTAACTCCTTTTTTTGGGCTTTTTGGGGGAAAGATGCGGAGGGTATTTGACTGTTTTGGCACTGGGGGGGATGGGGTCGGCGGCCTTGTTTTGCGGGTTTCGGTTTGTGCCAATGAAGGGTGGTCGATTTCCGGGGTGACGGGGTTTGGGCTATCAGTTTTACCCTTTTGGGTTTTCAAACCACGGGGCTTTGCGGATGAAACAAAAGATTTTCTTCTAGTACAACCCTTAAAGGGCTTGCGGGGGGGAAAGTCACAGGGGATCGGATCAGGGGGGCCCCCCGGTGGTTTTTTAAACCTTTTAGAGGAAGGGGGTTTTGTTGTCGGTATTTGGTTTCACCGCCCTTTGGGAATTTTACCTTTTTTTCGGCTTGCGTTTTCTTTGGGTTTTTTTTTTTGGGGCGTTAAGGAAAATCAGCGAGTGGTATGCCCGATTTAAAAAGGGGTGGCTGGGGGTTTGCAGGAGGCGGTTTTTCCCCAATGCACCCCGGGCGGCCTGGGGGTGTTGTAGTCATTTCCAAGACCGATAAAAAGGGAAGGGGGCAAGGTGGTCCCATTTTAGGGGCGGAAAAAGGACCCAAATTTGTGCCCAGTGCGGTTTTTGGGACGTTTATAGGGATACTTTGGGGGGAACCTTCCCCCCTGGGGTTTGAAATGGGATGGGGGTTTTTGGGCCCAAGGTTCCAGTTCACCGCTATTTTCGGCGCTGCTTGAGTGGCTCGGTTTGGGAAACCCGGCGCAATTTCGGGATTCGGACGGAAAGGGATTTTTAAAATCCGCCGCATTTGATCTGGGGATTGTCTTTTTTCCGAGGGGGGAGGGGGGGGGGGGTAGGGTGACAGGGCCGTAGTGGGTTTTGGGAGGTCGGTTGTTGGTTTCGGTTACCCCCCTTCCCTTTTTTTGTTTTTTTTTCTATTTCAGGTCAAGCCTTTAAATTTTGGGTTTTTGGCCACTCCCTATGTGCATGGGGCGGGAAAGGGGGGGCTTACGGGGAAAGGGGCGGAACTTTGGGTTCCCGGGAAGGGCTGGCTTTTGGGGCGGTGGATTGGGAAAGGGGAGGTTTAACCCGGAGCCAAAATGCTTCCAGAATTCCAGGATTTGTGTAAAGGGATCGAGCCCCCGGATATAGTTTTTTTGTCCCGGGGGGAAAAAAGATCTGGGGGGGTTGGGGTCCCTTTTGGGGGTTAATTAGGGAATGCGATTCGAATTTTTTACGGCCCGGGATTTTTATATCCAAATTGGTGGTTTATGGTCGGATATTGTGCCAAGGGTTTTCTTTTTCGGCAGCAGAAAATTTGGTGGCTGGTATCAATAGGGGAAGGTTTAAAATTAATAGGTCGGTGGATCGTTCGTTGTTTTGGAACGGGGGGGGTTTTTGGTTTAGGCCTAGGGGAAAATTGGGGGGAATGGGGGGGAAAGGGGGGAATTTTTTGGGATAAGGGCGGGGGGGCAAACTGAATGTGTTAGGGGTGGGGGTTTGTAGTCATGGGGGCATTCGTGGGGGAATTTGAGGGGCTTTTTGGGGCTGTGGGGTGCGTTTACGCACGTAAGGTGTCACGTGCCTAGCTGTGGCGGGTTTGGGGGCCTTTGGTTTTCGGTGGATATAGTGGGGGGTTTAGGGTCAGGTTTGGGTACAATTTTTTGTATATACTGGCGAAGGTTGGGGGGTCCACGGGCTGCGTCCTTGGGAGCAAGTTATGTAATGGTTTTGGGCCCCCGGGGGGTGGCATTGGTGCCCTGAAGCCCGGGGTTTAAGGGGGGGGGGGGGGGGGGGGGTTTAAAAAAAAATAGGAGGAAAGAAGGAGGGGTTTTTTTCCCAGAACCCTTTGGGTTTTTGAAAAAGGGCATATTGGCTCCCAAAGGAAACCCCAGCCCCCAAATTTATTTTTCTGGAAAATTTAAGGGAAATTTTTAAAATTTTGGGGGAATATTAGGGTTTAGCGTTGGGGATTGGGGGGTGAAGTTAGTTTTCCCATTTGGCTTAAGTTATTTGTTTTTTATTTTTTATGTTTTGTTAATAAAAAAGGCTGGGTGTGGCCAACTTATCCAAAAACTATTGGGCTCAGGTTTTATTGAAGGGGAAAGAAGGGCCCTTTGGGGGGGATTGGAAGAGTTTTCTAAAAGCAGCTAGAGGTTTGGGGCTGCCCAAAGGGCATGCTGTTTCTATCCTGGGCTGAACGGTTAACTTAGGATGTGAGAATTAAAAATACTCTCCCTCTAAATCTTGTCCCGGGGTTTCGAGGGAGCCAGTCCTCCATTCTGGTCTGGGTCCCCGGGGTTTCTATTAATTTACTTCTCTTTTTTGATCACCCTTTGGAAAGGGGAAGAACTTCTTGACCTGTTGTGAGCATATTATTATTGTCTTTTGGGTTCCCGGGTCTTTTGTTTTTCCCCTGCCTTTTTTTTTTGTTTTATTTTTGGGGAGTTCTATTTCCTGTTCTGGCCCCTTTTACCCGGTCTGCCCCAAATACTCTTTTCCTTTTTAAAGGTTTTTTGTCCATTTCTCTGTTCCTTTAACCAGGGTAAGGGAAAGTCACCCAAATCACTTCCGGGCCATCTGGGCTTTGGAAGGGCAAAATTGGCCGGGACCAAATTTCGGGGGCCTAGCCCTTTGGGGTTTACCCGTCTGTTCTTTCCTTCGGGTTTTAACGCCCTGGACATCCCTCACATTGTCACTGGCCCTGTTCAGGTATGAAAACCCCTTTCCAAAACCTTGCAAGCCGGAATGGGGGGGCTTGGCAAAGGGCCCGGTTTCGGGTTTAAGGGTTAACCCGGTCCCTTAGCCCAGGCCAAACTGCCCTCTCCTTTTCATCCCTGTTTGCCCCCATGGCTCCCCGGTAAAATAAGTGTACTCCGGGTCAATTTCTATGAGACGAAAAGAAAATTTTTAGCCCTTCCGGGGGGGGCTATTTTCCCGCCCGTACTTTTTGGGTTTAAAACCCATTGCCACCCAGACCTGGATGGTGGGAGTTCTTGTCTCCCTTTTGCAGGGAGACCCCCAAGAATGGGCCCTCAAGCTTCCTCCTGTGTCCCAGGGGACCATTTACTCCAGGCCAGATCATGTCGCCTTTGTGGAATCTAAAACTTCCCGACAAAACAAACAGGGGGAAAGCCCTGGTGAAGAATATTTTCACAAAGTTTTAATATATGCAACCCCTTCTCCAGGGTTAAAAAGGGGATTTTACAGGGTAAAATTTCTAACCGGGGAAAGGGGGATTGGGGAAAAAGTTTTGGCTCAAACCCTTTAAAACCCGGTGGAAATTTTGAGGTGGTTAAAGTTGAGTCTTAAGGGTCTTAATGAAGTTCTCAGTTTTGTTCCTTTTCTGTAATATTTTGTGTGTGTATTTTTGTTTATGTCTAATTTTGTTTGTTTATTTTATCCTTAGATTTTAATTGCATTTTGTGGGGGCCGTATTTATTGAAGTGTTTTGAATGGAGAAATTTTTCTTCCCTCCCTGAGTGAAGAGTTGAGACATCTATCAAGATTTTTGTAACGGCTAGGTAATGGATCCACTGGACCACCTCAAGCGATGGCAACAACCGCGCCAGGGAGCGGAGTCTAAGTAGGTCCCGGTTTTCACCAGAGCCCGCCGCAAAGCGGGATGGACTTGCTGCGGCGGGATTCTACCAGGTCGCTACCCCTGACGCGGCGGGCTTGCGGTGGCGGCCGAGGTGCAGCGAGGTACAGAATCGTAAGCCAAGAATCGTAGTCGTGGGCAGGCAGGAAGGTCAGGGCAGGCGGCAGAGGTTCGGAGTCGAGAAACGTAGCAAGAGGTCTGGTACACGGTAAGGCAAGAACACACTTAAAGAATGCTTTTTCTAGGGCACGAGGCAACATAGATCCAGCAAGGAATGACTGTGGAGCGAAACCATAAATAGGGGAAGCGCCCGGCAATTAGCCAATTACCGGGGCGCTGGCCCTTTAAATTTACAAGAACGAGCGCGCACGCGTGCCTCGGCCGGCAGAGGGGGCGAACGTGACAGGAATGCGGTCAGGTGAGTCTCCAGGACGAGCGGACCCACAGCCTGTCCCGCGGCCAGTGGCATCTCCCGACCCCGGCAGGCACCCGGGGGGGCGGCCACGGGCGCACCCGTGGCCCGCAGGCCGAGGAGCGGGACTACCCGCTACAGTACCCCCCCTTAGGTCTCCCACTCTTCTTAGGATGAAGGAAATTTCGAATCAGATCTTGGTTCAGGATATTGGACTCCGGTTCCCAGGACCTCTCCTCGGGGCCGAAGCCCCTCCAATCTACAAGAAAGAACCGCTTACACCTGATGGTCTTCATGTCCAAGATGTCCTTCACCTCAAAAACATCAGGGGACTCTAGTACCGGAGACGGAGCAGCGCTCTTCTGAGAGAACCGGTTCAAGACCAGAGGCTTTAGGAGGGAGACGTGAAAGGCGTTAGGAATCCGGAGAGATGGAGGTAGGCAGAGCTTGTAGGACACCGGGTTCAGTTGCCGAAGTACTCTGAAAGGTCCCAGAAACCGCGGACCCAACTTATAGCTGGGGATCTTGAGGCGTATGTATTTGGAAGAGAGCCACACTTTATCCCCTGGGAGGAACGTTGGGGAAGATCTCCTCCTCTTGTCAGCTTGGGTCTTCATGCGGGCTGAAGCCTGTAGTAAGGCATTTACCAGACTTTTGGGTCTCATTTTCATAAAAATTTTCTTTAGGCACCATTCCAGGTTTGCAGACACCCTAATGTGCTAAAACTTAATAAGCATCCCTAAAATGTTCCCACATTGGAAACTACGCCCCTTAAGGAATATATCCAGGGGTCAATGAGTATATTGGCCCTACATGTGAGGTCTTGAACTCCGGGACTCCTGCATTCCAGGCCACAACTCTTCTCATTGAGCTATTTGGTCTTCTGGACAGTTACTGTGCTGAACATTGCCAAATTCCCTGTTCTCTCAGCCTTGTTCCTTGATCTCCTGTTTTGCTCCGCCCACGTGTAATTGGACTTCCTATTTAAGGCCTATCTTTGTACCTCCTCCTTGTGAGATTATTGTGCTCTGCTAGTAATCAAAGCCAGGTGTCCTGTTCTGCTGCCTGGTCTGATTCCTACTGTGCATAGATCTTTGGCTTTCTTCATGACTACAATTCCTGCCTGCTCCCTAACCTGATGCTGCTCGAACTGTGCATCGACCTTTGACCGTCTTTCTGATTACGATTCCTGCCTACTCCGGAAATACTGAAACCACCCGCATGTTTACTGATCTCTGGCTCTGCTGACCACACTTCCTACAAGTAGGTACCCTAGTAGTTGCAACATAAGACTCAAAATCAGCTCCTGATCGTTACATCACAGGTGTTCCACAAACTTTTGCTGTTAGACTCTGAAAAGGAAAAAAAAATATTTCCAACAATCTGCAATTTAAGCTGAAAATGTTTAATTTTTACAAGGAATCCTGAAAAAAAAATCTCATTGTGTTACACAGTTTCTTCCAAGTTCACCTATACCCTACATGTGGGTGTAAATTGCTGTTTAGATGCATGAGGGGGTGTAGAAGGGAGGGAGCGCTAGTTGGTTTTTGGAATGCAGACTTTGGTGGGGCCATGTCATATTTGCAAAGCCCCCAAAGTAGCAGAACAGGTGAAACCACCCCATTTTGGATTCAACACCCCTCATGGATCTCATTTAGCGGTGTATTGTGCATTTTGGACACATAGTTTTTTTAGCATTGGGTCATGAAAATGGGGGGTATGCTGTTTCGCCTTTGTTTTTAGGATTTCATTTTTACAACGTTCTCTGTGTGGGATAAATGACATAATAAATTCACTATGTGGGTTGGTACAATTAAAATGATATAAATTTTATGCAGTTTTGTTATATTTTACTACTGTTACACAATAGAAATGCGTTTATAAAAAATAGCATTTTTATGTTGTCATAGTCTGACAGCCATAACTTCTTATTTTTCTATAAACGGAGCTGATAATGGGCTTTTTTTTTGCCGGATTCGATGTTTTTATTGGTATAATTTTTGGGGGGTGTAGGAAACCACAAGGGGCCGTGGTGGACGGCCGATATGTCTCACCGAGATGCCTAGTCTCGGTGTGGTAAAAAGCCATGTAGTACTGGTGTCAGCAGCATTCGGCCACTGACACACGTTTTATATACGTTTAGCATAACTGCTATGCGGTTAATCGGGTAGGCTTTTTACTGGAGTAGCCAAAAGAGCTGGGTGGGTTGGCTACTCCCATGTTCCAAGTCCAGGCCTGGGTTTGCGGGAGTCCTATGTAAGCCTTGCAGGTCAGGTGTGCAGGGTGTGTTTGGTCAGAAGGAGATCTGACAGTGTTGGAGCTGGAGAGGACGTCTACCGCAGGCTGTCTGTAAAGCACCCTTAAAGGACTGTGAGTGAGACAACACCGAAGGTGTTATGCTTATGTTTTGTTCGGCTGAGGATAAGCTGCATTGTGTTTCCTTGTTTATTTGATCCATTAATCACCACCTTTTGTTTTTTATCACTGAGCCATTTGCTTACCTACTTGCACACATTTTCCCCCAGTCCAAGCGTTCTCATTTTACTTACCAAACTTTTATGTGGCACCGTATCAAATGCTTTAGAAAAATCAAAATATTTGATATCCAATGTCTCACCCCAATCCAGTCTAACTTTCTCATAGAAGCTGATGAGATTAGTTTGACAGGACCAATCCTTCATAAAGCCATGCTTGAATGGCATTGCCATTTCTGAGATTGTTGCCCAAGCATTATCACCCAACTTGGCAATTTTACTAGGAAGCTCAGGAACAGAAGTGGAATTAGTAACTAAACTCACATCCCTTTATGATATCAATAACATCCAGGGCAAAACACCAATATCATATAACGGCTTCATTGTAGACGGTCAAGATGAATATCGGTAATGCTGGTCTGTGATTGGTGTTTTCCCTTGGATGCTATTTATAGCGTGAACGGACATGAGTCTATGCACCATGATCTTAATTTGGTGATATTGCCTTTCTTTATTTCTTTTGTGCTCTTTGACATTGTAATGTTTGTAATTATGTCTATGTACATTTCCTATTATTAACAGCTTCAAGATTATTCGATATGGTCATGAAATGGGTATATAAGTCTCATTACTGAATAGAAAAGGGTTAAAAATTGCAACCTTTAATAAATTCTAAGTAAATCTCATATCAAAGGCCTTCTACAGTTGAAGCCATAAGTTTACATACACTATATAAAAAGACACATATGCATGTTTTTCTCACTATCTGACATGAAGTCAGAATAAAATGACCGTTTTAGGTCAATTAGGATTACTAAAATTATTTATATTTGCCAAATGTCAGAATAATGACAAAGAGAGAATTTAAGGCATTTATTACTTTCTGCTAGGATTACTATACCCACATGTCAAGGTCAGGTAGGGGTTCCTGCAACTTGATGTATGACTACTTCATGGAGAGCTCGCAAGATCGCGGCATGGCCGTGGGTTATTAACCCTTCACTATCACAATCTATCAGGATAACGAAGTTGCAGGCAGGAGGAGTGAGCTCATCCTGCCTGCGATCATAGCAGTAAGTGGAGCTCTGCACTGCTGCTCCCCTTACACAACAGCCTGGGATGGTGACATCGTGATTGACAGTCCTTATGGAGACCAGTACACAGCAATAAGCTGTGTACTGACCTCCTATTGTATGAGTGATTTGAATATCACTCATACAAATCCCCTATGGGGAAACAGTGAAAAAAAATGTAAAAAAAGTAAAACACAAAAAATAAAATCACGTACAATAAACGGACGTCACAGACTGTGTTTTCCCGTGCTACCATTGGGCTGATCCCTAAAGGGGGCTTTTTGATCTCTCTTAAATCCGTTTTTTGTAAGGCAAATACGGCAAACCTAGTAGTGTTTTTTATTACTCTCTAGGTAAAGTCAATTATGGTGATACCCAATTTATACAGTTTTTTTTCTTTTATGTGAAAGTGTTTTTATTGTGTAAAACATTATTTATGCATTACTATCTTCTGAAAGCCATAATTTTTTTTATTTTTCCATATACAGAGCTGTGTAAGGGATTTTTTTCTTTTGCGGGATGAACTGACAGTTTTATTGGAACCAATTTGGTGTTTATAGTTTTTGATCACTTTTTATTCCATTTTATTTGCTGCTGGATAAACAAAAATCGCAATTCTGTGACTGTTACGTTGTTCACCGTGCAGGTTCAATAACATGACAAATTTTTAGGGTAGGTCGTTACGCATGTGGCAATACCAAATATGTTTACTTTACTTTTGATTTTGGGGGGGGGGGTGATTGGCATTTGTAAATGGGGGGAAAAGGGTGTTGTTCGTGATTTTATTTTTTGTGTTTTACTTTTTTTACATTTTTTTTCACTTTTTCCCCATAGGGGATTTGTATGAGTGATATTCAAATCACTCATACAATAGGAGGTCAGTACACAGCTTATTGCTGTGTACTGGTCTCCATAAGGACTGTCAATCACGATGTCACCAGCCCAGGCGGTTGTGTAAGGGGAGCAGCAGCAGTGCAGAGCTCCGCTTACTGCTATGATCGCAGGCAGGAGGAGCTCACTCCTCCTGCCTGCAACTTCGTTATCCTGATAGATTGTGATAGTGAAGGCCATGCCGCGATCTTGCGAGCTCTGCTTCTGAGATCGCAAGATCTCCATGAAGTAGTCATACGACAAATTGCAGGAACCCCTACCCGGCTTGACATGTGGGTATAGTAATCCTAGCAGAAAGTAATAAATGCCTTAAATTCTTTCTTTGTTATTATTCTGACATTTGACAAATATAAATAATTTTAGTAATCCTAATTGACCTAAAACGGTCATTTTATTCTGACTTCATGTCAGATAGTGAGAAAAAACTGCTATGGGGTCTTTTTATATAGTGTATGTAACTTATGTTCAACTGTAGAAGGCCTTTGAAATGAGTTTTATTAGAATTTTTTAAAGGTTGTAATTTTTATCCTTTTCTATTTCATTAATAATGAGACTTATATACCCTTTCAATGACATTATGAAATTTAAACTGAAGCTGTTAATAATTAGGAAATGTAATAGACTAATTACAAACATTACAATGTCAAAGAGCACAAAAGAAATAAAAAAAAAGGCAATATCACCAAATTAAGATCATGGTGCATAGACTCACGTCCGTTCACGCTATAAATAGCATCCAAGGGAAAACACCAATCACAGACCAGCATTACCGATATTCATCGTGACCGTCTACAATAAAGCCGTTATATGATATTGGTGTTTTGCCCTGGATGTTATTGATATCATAAAGGGATGTGAGTTTAGTTACTAATTCCACTTCTGTTCCTGAGCTTCCTAGTAAAATGCCAGTTGGGTTTATAATGCTGGGGAAAAATTCTCCAAAAATTTGGGAATGCCATTCAAGCATGGCTTTATGAAGGATTGGTCCTGTCAAACTAATCTCATCAGCTTCTATGAGAAAGTTAGACTGGATTGGGGTGAGACATTGGATATCAAATATTTTGATTTTTCTAAAGCATTTGATACGGTGCCACATAAAAGTTTGGTAAGTAAAATGAGAACGCTTGGACTGGGGGAAAATGTGTGCAAGTAGGTAAGCAAATGGCTCAGTGATAAAAAACAAAAGGTGGTGATTAATGGTACATACTCAGACTGGATAGTGGGGTACCACAGGCCTCAGTTTTGGTCCCTATCCTCTTTCATATTTTCATTAATGATCTTACACATTGCACAGTAGAATATCGATCTTTGCAGATGATATTATGCTCTGTAAAGTAATCAACACAATAGAGGATAATGTGTTATTACAAAGGGATCTGGATAAGTTGGAGACCTTGGCAGAGAAGTGGCAGTTGAGGTTTAACACAGATAAATGCAAGGTTATGCACATGGGTAGGAAAAATCCATTACATGATTACATGTTAAACGGAAAAATGTTGGGTAAAAGTGACATGGAGAAGGACTTGGGAATCCTGGTGGACATTAAACTTAACTGTAGCAGCCAGTGTCAGGTAGCAGCTGCCAAGGCTAATAGAATTATGGAGTGTAATAAAAGGGGGATTTATAGTGACTAGGATTCTGGAGAAGAGTCTTGATCCAGGGATTTATTCTGATTGCCAGATTGGAGTCAGGAAGGAATTTTTTCCCCTCAAATAAGGACAATTTTTTTTTTTTTTTCCCTTTCCTTTTGACCCAACATCCTACCCAAAATAGGTAAAACGGGGTGGCCCATCTGTTTTTTGGGGTCTTTAAAAAACTTTTGTAAATATGTAACTCTAGTGTTTAAATGTTCTTTTTTTGACCCAAGAAGAGAAAGCCCAACTGGGTTTTTTTGGGGGGGGGGGGGGGGGGTGGGGGATGGAAACGTAAGTAGGGGAAAAAACAGTTAGTAGTCAAAATGGGTTATTTTAATCGGAAGGCCTGATTGAATTTTTTGGGCGCGGGAAAACTCCTAACTGAAAAGGGTTTTTTGGGCTCCCTGGGGCAAGGCTTTGGCATGTGGGGCCCGGGGGGATAAAAATTTTTTGAGGGACTGGCAAGACCCCAGCTTTTTATGTCCATGTTTGAAACCAAAGGGAAAAATACAAGATTGGGGAAAATTCCCAAAGGATTAAAATTCAAAGAAATAGGCTCCCAAACTGGAAAGGCCCAGGACCTCCAATGTTTGTGTTCTCCAGAATCGGGTGTGTTATGTGCTACAACGGGAAAAACAGCGGGAGCTCGGGAGTTTAAAAAAAGGCTGAAGTCTTGGGGGGAGGGCAGAAAGGGGGTTTTGGGGTTTTTGATCACTGGGCTGATTTTTCATTGGGTTACAATCTGTTTTTCAGATAAAAATTTTCCTGAAAAAAGGGGGAGTGTATGGTTTTACATAGCTTCATTGTATGTAAAGGGCCCAAAAAAAAACTTCGTCCTCCAATTCAGCCCCTTTTTTTAAAGTGTTGCTAAAAGTGTTTAAAATTTTTGATCCCGAGGAAAGGCCCAAAAAACCCCCCTGAGGTAGAAACCAAAATTGGGCCTCATGTTTTGGGAAAAAAATTCCTTTCCGACTCCCTTTTGGGGAATCGGAATTAAAACCCCGGTTTAAGAAACCCTCCTTGAATTTCCCAGTCACTATAACTTGACAATTACCTTTTAGAAATGATCCCGGGCCCATTCTCAGAATCCTAGGGCACTATAATTTTGTTATCCTTCCGAAAAGCTTTTAAACCCTTCTTGAACTCTGTTAATGAATTCACCATGACAAGTCCCTCTGGCAGAGAGTTCCACAGTCTCACCGCTCTAACAGTAAAGAATCCCTTTCTATGGTTATGTAGAAACTTTCTTTCCTCAAGACGTAGAGGATGCCCCCTTGTTCTAGATACAGTCCTGGGTATAAATAAATCTTTAGCGAGATCTCTATATTGGCCCTTAATATATTTAAACATATTTATTATGTCCCCCCCGAAGCCGTCTTTTCTCTAAACTAAATAACCCTAACCTTGCTAATATTTCTGGATATTGCAGTCCACCCAGGCCTTTTATTATTTTTGTTGCCCGCCTTTGTACCTGTTCAAGCTCTACAATGTCTTTCCTGTGCACTGGTGCCCAAAACTGTACACAATATTCCATGTGTGGTCTAACCAGTGACTTGTATAATGGGAGAATAATGTTCCCATCATGTGCATCTATGCCCCTTTTAATACACCCCATGATCCTATTAGCCTTGGCAGCTGCTGCCTGACACTGGCTGCAACAGTTAAGTTTACTGTCCACTAGGATTCCCAAGTCCTTCTCCATGTCACTTTTACCCAGTGTTTTTCCATTTAACATGTAATCATGTAATGGATTTTTCCTCCCCATGTGCATAACCTTGCATTTATCAGTGTTAAACCTCATCTGCCACTTCTCTGCCCAGGCCTCCAACCTATCCAGATCCCTTTGTAATAACACATTATCCTCTATTGTGTGGATTACTTATAGAGCTTAGTATCATCTGCAAAGATCGATATTCTACTGTGCAATCCCTGTGTAAGATCATTTATGAAAATATTAAAGAGGATAGGGTCCAATACTGAGCCCTGTGGTACCCCACTAGTAACAGGGATCCAGTCTGAGTATGTACCGTTAATTACCACCCTTTGTTTTCTATCAGTGAGCCAGTTGCTTACCCACTTGCACACATTTTCCCCCAGTCCAAGCATTCTCATTTTACTTACCAACCTTGTATGTGGAACCGTATCAAATGCATTAGAAAATCCAAATATGACATACAGTTTCTCACCCCGATCCAGTCTGGAACTAACTTCCTCATAGAAGCTGATGAGATTAGTCTGACAGGACCCATCCTTCATAAACCCATGCTGGGACGGCATTATACATTTATTTTCAGTGAGATACTCTAGGATAGCATCTCTTGGAAAACCTTCAAACATTTTACCCACAACAGAGGTTAAGCTTACCGGCCTATAGTTTCCAGCATCACTTTTTGACCCCTTTTTGAATATTGGCACCACATTTGCTATGTTCTAGGAGAGAGAATTCTAGAAGAGGTGCAGGAGTATTTAAACTAGGGATGAGGAGGGAGGACAATCTAGAAAATGCAGGCCTGATAGGTTACAGGGGGGCAGACAATATCAGTTTGTGGAGAAGTAGACTGTGGGGGCTGAACTAGACCAGTGGATAAGGAGATCAATGTGTTAGAAAGCAGCATTGAAGATATAGGTGCCACCAATATTTTTCTCACACACATTTCTGTCACTCCTTACAATTGGGCACTCACAAGCATTTATTTATATATAGATGAATGGTCTGGGAGAAAAGTTCATCCACTTTTGATGTAAACCACCTCATATTTATATAACATGGCTGAACCGTTATGTAAACCAAACACTTCTCACCTCTTGTCTCACCCATACACCTTAATAGATTGTAAGCTCTTGTGTCTGATCTTTAAGTAACTTTTTACTGTGTAATTTTTTTTTTTGTCTGTCCTTATACCCTCCAAATTGTAAAGTGCTGCGGAATATGTTGCCACTATATAAATAAAGATTATTATCAACTGATATAATAAATTGGCTGAATATAGAAACAGTCCAAGTCAAGTTAAATAAACTATAATGTGAACAAGGCTCCAGATGGCTTACACCTGAGGGCTCTTAAAGATTTTTGGGGGATCTCGGTAATGAATTTCCGGGTTTTGGCAACACGTGGCCCCCTCTTAAAAAAATCCAGGCCACCGGAGGAAGACCAGAGGAAAACCTGGGGAAACATTTGGAGGGGCTAAAGGGGACACGATAATGCGAGAAATAAGGGGTGCCATCAGGTTTCGGCAAAAGGTAAACGCACCTGAGGGTTTTAAAAAAGGGGAATAAATCGGGATAGTGGGGTTGGAAATATTTTTTAGTTGCGCGTGATATGGTCCCTTAAGTCATTTGGGTCCCAAATTATAGAATTTAAAATAATATTGTGGAAATATTGAACACTGCTTTTTTACGTGTCCTTGGTAGGGGTGGAAAAAATGTAAAAGCCCACCAGGGAGCGGGAAACAAAGTGGGTTTATTCCAACGGCAAAGCGATGGCTTGCAGGAGGATAAAGTTCGCTCCAGGGGGAATTTCTGGGGTAAAGGGGCGGTAAAATGGCCACAGGCTCTTGGTAGAGCTGGAAGGGTAGAACAGTTATTTCCATTGTTGTTGCCCGGTTTCGGTTATGTTAGCCAGTTAAATCGTGAGCCTCTATGCAGCTGACGGAAGTTCTTTGTGACATGCATGTTGCGTTCCACGAGTATTGGGCATGCACACTGACATCAGTGGCTCCGGCAGACATGAAAGATCACTAGAAGTTATCACTGACACACATTCATCATGCCAGAGCTAGCGAGACATGCGCATTGCTTTAACAAGGATGCTGGGATCATTAATGTGAGTCTTAAAAGTTTTATTTGTACCTTGAATCGTTGATGAATTGAAGTTATTTTGGAAAACTTTGATTTGGGTTAAATTGGTTCTTTTTTAGATTAAGGGTGTTACCTTAGGGTTTAAGGGGTTGTCCCCCTACAAAGCAAAGATTGCTTTTTATGTTAAAGATCTTGAATAAAAATGAGTTACTTTGCAATATATGTCCATAAACAGTATCCTACCTATTAAATATCCCGTCTAGAGTTGAACGATGAAATCGAAAAAAGTTGAAATTTTTTTCTTAAAATCTGTTCAAAAATCATCATCGTGGATTCAAATCGTTCCATTTTCGGCACTCATTGTAATTTTGGCGGCCAGCCAATCAGAGCAGAGCAAGGGGTGGGGGGGGGGAGAATGTCAACAGTGGGGTGTGTAGGGATCTCATTGGCTGCTACTATCACATGACCTAGTTTTATGTTATGCATTGCACTCCTGCTGGGCGCCATAGCTACATAATGGACGAACGGATAGCTGCCTCTTGCCCAGCTTTTTTCAAGCTAGTATGATATTTGCCAGCAATTCTAGTTAGTATTAGTTAGAGATTTGGAAACAGCTCCAGTGTCCTGAACTGCATAGCTGCGGGGGGAGGAGGGAGGCGCCTAGTTCCGGGGGAGGGCAGACCCGCATCAGGAATGTTTTTTTCTCTAAATCACTGGAAATGGGACCATATTTTATATCGTTGCCGCCACCACAGTCTGACAGGGTGGCCCTTTTTTGGGGTCAGTTCTGCATTATCCCATTTCTCCTTAAAACAGAGTGGAAATAGTACCGCTAAATTTTATTTGCTAGCCTGCCAACAGTGTCATAGTAGGGGGAGGCCCTTTGTTGTGAGGTGAACTTCTGCATCATACACAGCACGTTCATCTCTCATAAGAAATCACTGTTCTATAGAGTTCTATAGAGTTTATTCTATTTGTACTCCTGGTTGTCAGAAAAGACCACATTTATTAGGTCTATTTCTACCCTTGCTTGTTAAAAAAGACTGCATGTCTTAGACGTAGAAAAATATTCTATTTGTACTCCTGGTTGTCAGTTGTTGTAAAAGACCACATTTACTCCATATTCCATAGAAAACATTTCTATTTCTACTACTGGTTGTCAGAAAAGATCGTAGTTATCTGTAGAAAAAAAGTCAATTGCTAGTCCTACTGTGCAGTTGTAAATCTCAGGGACTGTTGATTTGGCGTTACGGTTCTTTCACAAGACCGCATTTCACAGATAATTGATAGAAACAATTCTGTTTCTAATCCTAGTTGGCAGTTGGAAACAAGAAGGATTTAAGAACACCTGTGATTTGCTGTCTTTGCAGTACAGATTTTCAATAAGACTGTGAAAAAATATTCTAGACCTTTTTAATATTTATCTTTCTGAACATGGAGTAAACTACAGGTGGTAAGCGAGCAAAGAGGGGGTAGGACATGGAGCTAGAGGTACGAGAGAAGGCGCTCCTTCCAGTGCTCTGGTCAACACACAAGCGAGCACATCATCAGTTGCAAGACAGTCAGGCCTGTCATCGCTGAGTCGGTTACCTGTGAATCTCAGTAATGAAGAGCATCGCCAATCTGTTCTTCAGTAGTTAACGCAACCTACATCCAACGGTTTTACCTCCTTGTCCTCCCAGTCATGGCCACAAATGTCGTCATTATCATCATAGGAATCCGTTCAACCTGAAGAAAAGGCATCCCAAATGTGAATCCATGTACAGACCACTGTGGATAATCCATGTTCTGAAGAGCTCTTTGACACAATGCAGTTGGGGTCAGAAGGCATTTCAAAAGATCAAGAGGCCAAAGAGGATGTTTTTGTCTGCTCTGACGCCCAATCGCTGATGATGTCAGAGGAGTAGGAAGCTGGTCAGTCTACAGAAATCCTGAACGGTCGACAACGCCTTGCAGTGCCTGTGGCTTCTAGCCCGCAGCTTCAGGAAGTAGACTGTCAGGACGAGGAAGTCACCTGTGATGATGATGACATTGTGGATCCAACATGGTCTTTTCAGCAGCATTTGCTTGTGAGAGCCTCATCAGTGGACAAGGAGGAAGATGATGGGGACGTGTCGGTATGGGTCCGGCCTCAGAAAGGGAGAAGGTGGTCGCACAGAGTCTCTTGGAGAAAAAAGGCCACACAGGTCTTGGGCTCCCAAACCACTGTGACACCCTCTGTCTCCTCCTCTGCCACTTCCAAGACCAAGCATTCCTCTGCTGCCTATGTCCCGCAGCAGCATGAGAAAGAAGCAGCCCCAGTGCCACACACCGTCGCCTGATTACTACCACCAGAGACACAGCCTACCCCTTCTCCTTCCACTAGTTTGACCTGCACGCTGTACAGACACGCTGTGTCTAGCAGCCAGCCTTCTGTGTAGCAAGTGTGGGAGCAGAAGAAATGCTTTCACCCCAATCAAAAGCCTGCATGGCGGCATTGCCAGGCTCTGGGCCTTGGAAATGTTGCCTTTCCGACTGCCAGACTCAGACGCGGACACAGAGCCTTACTCGCCGTCAGATCAAGAAGGCCCGACAGTTTCCCAACTTTATAGGTCTTCGTTAGGTGGTGGTTCAGGGTCCAGGGCTGGTACAGGGTGGTGCTTCAGCTCTCAGAGTACATCATCTGAGGCAAGTCAGGGCTGTGTTCATGCTGAGGAGGAGGAAGTGGATGAGGCATGGCTGGACACCGACGGTACTGATGTCCCTGCCTTGGAAAGAGGTTGACACGGATTTGAGGCGGAGGCGGAAGACAAGGAAGATATGTTTAGTGCCCCTTGACCCCAAGGCATGGGACATCCTGGCTACATCTCTCACATGAGTGTTTGGATGCTCCACTTCCTCCAACATGATCCACGCATCAAGGCCATCAAAATGAACAGTAGTTACTGGGTGGCCACTGTCCTTGATCCATGTTACAAAGCAAAAGTCAGCACTTTCCTTCCACCCACACACATTGACAGTAGAATGCAGGAATTGGATACCAAGCTCCTTGATCAACTTGAGACATCTGTTGCGTCTGCTTCACGTTCTAATGTCCCAGTGAAACAACGTCAGCGACGTGACAGCAGTAGAGTGGCAAGTAGCCATAGCAGCAGGCATTGTGGCAGAAGCCTAATGGGTGACCTCTGACAATCCTTATCTTCCACCTCACCTACGCCTGTAATGCAGGGCACAAATCAGACACACAGAGACCGCCTTAAGATCATGGCCCACAACTATCTGCGGCTCAACACTGATGTTTTTGGACATGTTCCGGACCCAATCGACTTCTGGGTATCCAAAATGGATGAATGGCCCGAGCTTGCTCGCCACACCATAGAGTTGTTATCCTGCCCAGCAGCCAGTGTCATCTCAGAGTGGACCTTCAGCACAACTGAAGGAGTGATAACAGACAAACAGCTTTCCAACTGAGAATGTGGATCGTTTGACTTTTATGAATCCGGAGTGGATCTCTGATGTTGTTGCTCCAGTTGCCGAGGTCACCGATTTAGTAGCCAGTCTACTTCACATTCCTCTTCAAAAAAGAAATGATCCTCTTGTAAAAAAAATTTTAAAATGCTCCTTTCTTACTGCAAATTGTATTCAGAGTGTCCAAAAGGTCATTTTGCTGGTTTGGCGGTTAGCAGACTATAAAAGACACCAATTGTACACGTTTTGTTGAAAAAACTTATTACAATTACTCATTTCTTCATGAAAATTTTAAGCACGGTCAACGGTTTTGGGGTCATGGTGCTGTTAAAAACAAGCTATAATCCAGGTCCTATTCCCAAAAATGTTTTTTAAAAACTTTTATTCTGGCTAATTTTATTGAGTGTTGAAAATGTAATTTTTGCTGCTTTTGGGGTCAAGCAGCTGAAAAAGACTGTGATATTCAAGGTTCTATTCAAATAAATCTTGTTTCAAATACTCATTTCTTCCTGCTAATTTTACTCTGTTAACCAAAAAATAATACAATGACAAAAGTCATAGGAAAATATATTGACAATCTTTATTAATTCAATAATAAATATTAAAAACTAATATGTCACAAATAGTACAAATTTAAGGCTAAAAACAATTAAAAATACCCATATCAAACAAGGCATACAAATCACACCATTTCTGAATATAGAAAGTCATCTAAGGTGTAAAACCTATAATTAGAGATGGGGAAATTTCTAAAAAAATTGTTTCGGTCATTCCCGAATTTTCGAAAAATTTTCTTTTTGGTCTGAAATTACTTCGGTACAATTGGTTAAAAAAAACAGCTTTTTTCCGGGCTGCACAGACCCTGCAGGGTGCTTTTAAAACGTTGTGCCTTTCTTAAATATGCAGGGGAGCTTGGTTTTGGGGTCTTCATACAAGTTGGTTTTGTATGACAGAATGATGCCCCCGCTTTTTGAATCGCTTCATATAAATTCCCTGGGCATTTAAAAGGGCAAAATGCCAAAAACTCGGGGGAATGACCCTGATAAAGTATGCCAGCAAAAGCGGGGAAAAAAAAACAAGTGGAGTAGGGGCAACTTGTGACAGTGTGGAGGGGCCCAGGGGCGCAGCCCAGCGCAGCATGAGGTCAGCAGGGGACATGCATTTGGAGGGGGCAAAAAAGGGGGAGGCCACAGGTGGCACAATGACACAGTGTGGAGGTCACGGTGCAGCAGATGAGGTAAGGAGTGGCACAATCTCATTTGGAGGTGGCAAAAATGGGGGGCCACAGAGTGGCCAATGACAGGGAGTGGGGGCACGGCAGCAGCAGCATGAGGTCGAATGCAAAATGACCAGTGTGGAGGTCACGGCGGCCAAACAGCAGCTGAGGTCAGACAGTGGCAAAATACATTCGGGAGGTGGCAAAAAAAGGAGTGGCCACAGAGGGCACAATGCAGAGTTTTGAGGTGCCCGGCGGCAGGAGCAACGCATAAGGTCAGAGGTGGCACAGGACACAGTGGGATGTAAGGCCCCAGCAACAGAGCTGGGTATAGGGGGCCAATGACAGAGTGAGGTGGGTGGCAATACAGCCCCGGGGTAAAGATGGTGGTGGGGCAGAGGGGAAAAATGCAGCGATATGTGGCATCAGGCGAGGGCCCGGGGGCATCAAAATGTGGCTAGGCGGTAGTTTGAACCCAAAATGACCCAAAGGCATTGGTTGTGGGAATCCTGGCCGACCACGCCTGATTCATCTTGAAAAGGTCGTCGTTCCACATTTCCGTGGACAAGCGGTTCTCCTTGGGGTAACGATGGCCCCCCCGCATGAAAACCCGCTCTGTGCCACACTACTGTGGGGGCAGCTTCCCACGAAAAACTGGGCAAGTTGTGGCCAAAACCCATTTGGCTCCCCAGTAGCCCAGCGGATCTTCTAACGGGGGGGGCAGGTCTGTCCAAGTGGCCCCCACCTTTTGGGTTCAGGGACTGCTCCAGGTCCCTGTGTGCTGCGGTGACTACCCTCCTACTGGGCGGGAAGGAAGCTGTTTCAGTGACCCCAGACTTTAGGTTGCTGTGATAAGTGGTATGCCCCTACCCCCCACCTTCCCCCAGCGGGCCGCGGCGTAGTACTGAGCGCTGGGAAACCCCCCCGGTCAGCCCTGTCAGAGGAGGGCGATGCCGCACTTGGAGCGGCCAATGATACGGAGGATTTCCTATAGTATTTGAGTTTGTCCTCCCTCTCAATGTGGGAAAAAAGGCTCCCTTTTTGGCCCCGGTGGGAGGGTCCAATAGGGGGGGAAAGCCAGAAGTATCCCTCTGCCGGTTTGCTTATTGGGGGCTGTCATCCCGGGCAATCAGCATGCTGGGGCCATTGAAAAAGGGGGACTACGAGGGGCCCCCTGCCTCCATCTCCACGTATCTGCCACGGTGTTTTCGGGTTTTTGCCCGTTTCTTCTCCATTACCTCTCCAGTGCTCCTGCCCCTCCTTCTTGTCCCTGGGTAGAAAATCCACTCATTTCACCAGACAAGCTTCTTTCCAAATGTCCTCCTCCCCCCCATTTCAGTCCCCAGCGGATATGTGGCCGGAGTGTAGTCGCCACATTCCGTCCCCTCCCCAGACAGATTTTTCAGCATCTTTTCCGGACAGAAGGTTTTGGAATGACGTTATTACCCCGTAGTCTGGCGATGACAAATAACTGGCCTTGAAGGCCTCAACAAAGGGAGGTTGTCACGATGACTGCACTGGCTGACATCAAAGTTACACAGGGGAGTACCCCCTGTCCGCGGGTCATCAAAAATTTTAATGGCCTTTCTCTGTTCTTTACGTCGGTCCAACATGTGCAGGGGGAATTCCCAACGGGGGAGACAGCATATCAGGTTTTTGGGGGGAGGCCGTTCTGCCCTGCAACTCGAGGGGGGTTTTTTCTGGTTTGTCGAAGGTAAGTGCTTTGCACATTTTCCGGGCCCATTTTCAGAATGTTTAAAGATCGGTGGAAGATTCAGGAACCTTTTCCAACAAGTTTGACACGGTGCGCCATGGGGGCGCAGGGGCCCTTCCTCCTCGTACAGGCGGCACCATGTTCCCCCCTTTGTCCGTCCCATGGTTCGTTTTGCATTTTGGCGCGGAGAAACCCACACGATTTTTTGCTGCATGACGCGGAGCATTCCCCCCCTGTGTGACGTCGTTCCCCGGGCAAGCAGGTGTAGAACTGCGGACCCCGCTGTCCCCTACCATTGGTTGAGGGGAGCAATACTTGGGGGTGAGGGGTGGTGGAGGAGTAGGGGGCGGACATTGGCGAAGGAGCGCTTTTTACAACGTGGAGGAGAAAGGGCTTTCCCCTGTCCAAGTTGTTGGTGGCTGGGCAGGGGACATTCACCAGTGGGGGTTAAAGGGCATGACTGGGCCCCGACCGTAGTTACGCTCCAAGTCCGCGTCCCTGACTTGGAAAAAAACGATAAGTCAAGGCTGGCCCCTTTTGTTTACATATTTTGAAGTGTGGGGTACTGCCTTTTTGGAAAAGAAAATTTCGGGTTGGAACTTCCATCTGGGTCGGCACAAGCCATTAGTTTCTGAATGGTGAGAATCCCCCTTTGGAAAGGGAGGGACTGCAGTACCAACAACTTGGAAGGACACGGTCAGTGCTGACCCTTAGGATGGTTGGTGATACTGTTGTTCTTTCATTGCCTCGCTGAAGACGCTGGCCCAAGAGTAGCGAGGAGCAGGGGGCATCTGGGGGGATGATGTCAAGAAAACAGCTCCCTTTGCAGAGGTTGGGGAGCCTTGACTGGGAATGGCATGGTGCCATGGCGCTGCTGCTGCGGTGGCAGGTGGACCACCACTCTGAGCCCGTTTTTCCCCAGGCCACGGGAAAAGGTGACGCTGCATGTGTTGACGCAGGGGGCGTGGGCCACGCTTCATTTCTGCCACGATTCTACATATACCCATATTCGGCTCCTCGGTGTCTTAGCAAAGAACGAAAACCCTTTTAGTAGTGTTTTTTCTGCCAACGTCGCATGAGTGATACTGCCGCCCCTGCCTCACTGAGCCCCTGTGCCGCTATTTCTTGGACCTGCGAAGCGGGTTTTCTACCCGTGGCCCCTTTTCCCTTGCTATCCTGCTGACTCACGGCCACAAACCCCCTTGTGGTGCGCCGCTGCCTGACGGCCCCAAATGACGCCCTCTTCTCCTGACGATGATGAAGCCCTTGCTTACCCCGGGTCCCAGTGCGGTTATACATCATCTCTACTTGTGTTTCTCATCATGCTGTCCTTTTCCCGGTCTTGGTATGCCGAGGCTGCCCCTACAAAATGACCCCCTGCCACTCTCCCCAAACTTACTTTGCCCCCTACGCAAGAAACAGCGGTATTGGCCCCATTTTTTCCTGCCAAGTAGCTGCTGACTGTCCCGCTCAAAGTTCATCCTGCTTATAGTGGCGTGAGCCCCAGACCACAAGTGACTCTGGCTGAGGGAAAGGATGGGACAGAGGCGGGGTGAGGCAGGTGAGGCCCCTGACCCCCCCCGGGCCCTGCCCAATTAGGGTTGTGTTTATGTTCCCCCGACCTTGGGTGGGGTTGTAGATGTCATTGGGAGGAAGGGTGACCAGTAACCAGTCAAAACCTTTTGGGGTTTCTGAACAACACACGGCCGCTAGTGACAGCGGCGTTCTGGCCTTCCCCAAGACCCCCGCTGCGACTCCCCTTGCGGGGCTGCGACCGGGGGGCCGTTCCAGGGTGTTTGTCACGCCACTCGCAGGTGCAGAGCCCGCCCCTCTTGGACATATGTTTTTCTAAAATGTACGACATGTTTGATGAAGATTTGTTATGTAAAAAAACACCCCGTATTTGACTCCAAAAGAAACCCAGTAACAAGCTTGGGTAACCTTGGGGTTTAAATTGGCTCCCCCAAAGGCCCGGAAAAATTGACTTGTATGTGCCGTTTAAAATCTGTGTATTTTTTCGAAGTTAAAAGGGTTAATTAACCTTCGGTTTTATGCTTTCAGAATTTCTTCTGTGGCGGTTTAAAAAGAAGTTTCTTTTATGAGTGCAACTGCAGAAAAATATTGGTTAACCCCCTTGGTGTAAATTTCGCCCAAAAAATTTAGGGGCCCCACAAACTATGCTTTGTAATTACATTTGCTTTTGAAATTGGCTAAGGAAAAAAAGTTATTTTTGGCGGTGAAAATTCGGTTTCTTGCAGTCCCACGCTGAAAAACAGCGCTTAATTAACCCCGGGGTTTAAAATTTCGTCAAAGAAATTTGGCCAACCCCAAACTACTAGCTTTGTAGCGTGTTTACAATGCCGTGTTTTTTGGCTACACAACAAAAAGATAAAATTGTAATTACTTTGCTTGTGAATTAGGTCGGAAAAAATTATATTTTTTGGCGGTGAAAAGGGCGGTTTTTTTGGAGTCACCACAGCTGAAAAAAAAAGCTTAATTAACCCCGGATGTAAAATTTCGCCAAAAAAATTTGGGAGCCAAAATGAAGTGGTATTTGTTTGTAAAAAATTGCTGTTTCTTTAAATGAATAAACAGGAATTTTGGGTTAGATCCCCTTGGGGAAATTTAATGTGTGTGAGCAGATTGGATTTAAATGTAAGCAGCTGCAGTGGACGCACACTGGGTTTCAGATCCTCCCAAAAAATTGAAATGAACTTTAAAGGAAGCAGTTCTGAGACAAGCTGAGAAACCCCCACAAAAATCGCTGTAAAAAAATAGTTCTTCAGAAAGGGAGCTATCAGCCGCAGCAGCCCTTTCCCTGTTCGTACGTCAGAAGATGTGAGCTCCCAGGGTCCCCCGCCGGCCCCTTTTTTTGGGGCCGGGTGACGTCAAAAGAATCCCGCCGGTCTCTGATTGGCTTCTTCTCTGAAATTTGCATGGGGGGGTTTGCCCTTTTTTCCTCCGGGAGTGCTTTCCCCCATGTAACCCCCATGTGCCGCAGCCATTTTATAAAGGGAAAAACCCACCCCTTCGTTCACCCGAAGTTCCCCAAAGTTCGACTTTTTCAAAACCCGAATTTTTCCCTAAAATTTCCCAAAAAGGGAATTCCACTTCGTTAGATAAATTTTTTTCCCCCATTTTTAGTTAAAATGTTTAACATTAGTTTTAGTGTTTTTTTAAAAATTAGAGTTCAATGGGGGTTTTTAAATGTTTTTGACACATCAAAGTGGGCATAAATTTAAGGGCCACACCTCTCACAAAAAAAATACATTACCAATTGTTTACGGGTTTTTGGGGGAGAGAAATGCCAAGGAAATGGGATAGCCTCGACGCGCTTTTTCGCCAAGCTTTCTCAAAAAGGGCTTCATGTTTCCACAAAAGGTCCATTTATATCATAATCATTAATTAAAAAACCACCCCCAGTTAAATTCCCTATTGGCCAATAAAATTGTAATGAGAGCAATAGCAGGCAAAATCCTCCCCTAAAGCTGGAATACTTTAGAAAACTCCGGCTTTCCGGAAGAAAGATTTACAAAAAAGCAAAAATTTCATCGCTCACTTCCGCCCCCGCGCCGAAAGGTTTTAAACCAGGCCCCAAACACAGATCAAAATATGGTTTCCCAAAGGTGCGCGGGGCCGCATTCAAAAAAATTTTTAATTGGGGAAAGCCCCATTTTAAAAACTGGAAAAAATATATAAAGCCCCATCCCCGCATCGCATCAAAAAAAATTTGCGCCGGCGCAGTAAATGAGCCCCCCATGACAACTAAAAAAGTCCTGTGCCCCCTTTACAAACCAGAGCCCAAAAAATAAATGCCATAGTAAAGGAGCACCCATGCGCCCCACACATAAAAAAAGAGGCCCTAAAAATTTTAAAATTATTTTTGTTAAAAATAAAAATACCTATGTCCAAATTAAAAACTATTTTTGGTGTCATGTGAAAAAAAATAAAAATTCTCAAGTGTGCCCCAATTATTTTTTATGAGTTAGGGGGAAAAAAAGGGAAAAAAAAGGGAAAAAAAAAAAAAAAATCCTTTATTACTAAAATGAAATGGAAAAAAAGGAAAATTTTTTCTTTTTCCACATAAACAAGGTATTTGCGGGTTATTATTTCCCAAAAACTGTTTATTATGAAATTTGCTCAATAGGACCCTTTCACAGATGCAGAAAGGATTAGTATTGTCCCGATTCTATCTGTTATCCCAAAGGGGTTTTAAAATTGATTAAATCATAATTGTGTACACAAGAAATTTTGGGCATCTTTTTCACTCATGGTGTAAGCTAGGGTTTGCGGAGAAGGGAAAATTTTACTTTCATTATTGATTACCCTGTCAGCAATCTGATTGGGACACATGCCATGGCACATCCCCATTTTTCATCCCATGAATAAATTGGCCACAGGAGAAGTTTTAAAGGGATAGGGTATTCAACAAGGGGGAAATAAAAAAAAAAAAAGGTTAAAAAAGGGGAAAAACAAAAATCTAAATGTGAGAGGGTGTGTTAGTTAATTTTTAAAAAAGTTTTAAAAATTTAAAAAGGAATTTTATAAGATCTTTCTATTAGTATGTATGATTTAAAGTGAAAATTCCCCTAACCCAAAATTAATAAAATATTTAATTAAAAGAATTGTGAATAAAGAGTGAAAACATTATATGAGTGCCCTAATAATAAAAACCAATAAAAAAAAAATTTAAAAAAATTCCTTTTCTAAAACACCAAACATTTCCCAAACCAAAAAAAGGTGGAAAAATAGTGGGGGGGGGGAATATATTACCGAAGTGTAATTGTTAAAAAAAAAAACTACTTTTCATAAAACAAAGCTTTTGCAGTTATTATTTGCCCAAAAATGTTTTTAGGGAAAGCTCAATGGGGCCCACAGATAAAGGAAGCTGATTAGTATTGTGCCGTTTTCTGTCAGTTATCCCAAAAATGGTAAAATAATGTTTTTTTTCTTCCCAAATTTTTGACCCAAGGAAATTTTTTATTTTAAACCTTTTTTCACTATCCGGTGTTTTTGAAATGTTTGCGGGGAAAAATGAAAATTTTACATATTTTGGGGTTTCCCCCGTCAGCCATCTTCTAGTTTCATGGGCCCTGGAATTTTTCCATCTTTATGCCCCCAAAAAAAGAATCACACCCCCAAAAAAAGAATTTTGGGTTTTAGAGCTATTCAAAAAAGGCAAAAAAAAATAAAAGGGGGGAAAAAGGGCAAGGGCATTCTAAATGTGAGAGGGGGTAGCCTGAAATATAAGTGTGATGTAAGTTTTGAATTTGAATAAAATTTTTATAAGGGGTCATACTAATTTTGTAAAGGGTTTTTAAAGTGAAAAATTTCCCTGACCCTTTTTAAAATATATCAATATAGAATGTGAATTTAAAAGTGATCAAAATTATTTTGACGGGGGGATACCCTAAAGAAAAACCAATAAATTTAAAATACTTATTAAAAAAACCAAAAAAATTTTCCAAACCAAATAAAGTAAAAAATAGTGGTGGGGGGGGGGGGGGGAAATAAATAAAATAAAAAAAAAAAAAGTGTTTTTCCTATTTCTTTCCCTTTTTCAATCCTTTTATATTTAAAAAAATAAAAAATACACCCCCAAAAAAGATATATGGACCAGAAAAAATTTTTTTAAAAATTTAAAAAACCAGAAATTATATTAAAAAACCCGTATATTAAATCATATATTTCGGGAAAAAAATAAAAGGTTTTGACTCAAAATTTTTCAAAAATTGAAGGGAAAAAAAATTTATTCATTTAAATCCATTTGGTGAGTTTTGTGCTTTAATTTTAAAAAAAATTTGCATTCCCCCTGTTTCCCAAACGTTGTGATAAATCACCTCCTTTTTACACCCAAAGGACCCTTTTCAAAGCCCCGAAAAAAGTTGTAGGGGTCCTTTGAATTTTGTTTTTTTCAAAGAAGTGTTTTTTCCACCGGTTTCAGTTTCGTTTTCAGTTCCAAATTGTTAATTTTGAAGTTTTGATTTCAGAACGAGGGCTCTTTAGATGTTCCTGAACTTCCCGACACGCCCAAATTTAAAGAGTGGGCATTCCTATTTTAAAATTAAAAATTTCAAGGGGCATGTAAGATATTGAAACTCCTGGGTTTTGCAATTTAAAAAAAAGGAAATATTAAACTCCCCTTTTTCCATCAGAAAAATACCAAAAAAAGTTGGTACATATGGGCTGGCACAAACTGAAAAAAGGCTCACAGGGAAAAAAAACCCCTTTTTGGGCCACGAAACAAAAAATAAATTTTGGTTTTAAAGGGGGTACATAATGACTTCGTACCCAAAAAATCACCCAAAGGGTTTTTCTGCTTCCTTGTTATATACGGGGTTTTTTGGCAAGGAAATTTTCTCAAATCAGGATTGTTTGTTTTTTTTCAAAAAAATACCTCATTTTTCCATTGTGTATTGTGATTGGTCACAAACAAATTTCACCAGAATTTTAATTTTACGAGCCGGGGGCAAAAATTTAGTCTTACAATCAAAACTCTTGGGATCCTTTTCAATATGGCCCTTATATTTCTCTGTCTAAAAACAACTTGCAAGACCTTTGCCCCTTCCCCAAAAGCTGACATTGCTTTACGATTCTCCCCTTTCCCTAAGGAAAAGGACCAAAAGGATCGATGAGACGTATGTTTTGGGGGGGAATGAAGACGATGTAACAATGAAATTTTCAGCTGTTTGTTTCCAAATTCTTTGGGAGTTTTTTTGTCCGTATCCAAATTTCTTGTTTTACCTAATCCAAGAAATTTCCCAAAAAAGGGGCCACTGATGACGTATGTAAGTTTGAAAATTAAGATCATTAGAATTAAGCCTGTCAAAATTTAAAACCCAAAACTGTCCCCCTGCCAAATAAAAAAAAATGCATCAATTTAAAATGCATCCCCCGTAATTTAAACTGTCCATAGAAAAAAACCCCTGATCACCAAAAACATTAAAATTTCCCTTCCCAATTTGGCCCAAAATAAAAATTTTAAAAAGAGGGGGCCCCAGGGGGCCCCCCTTGCTGTTCCCCCGGTCGGGGAAAAAAAATTTTTCCCTTTAAAAAGGTTTTAAAAAAAATTTTGGGTAAAACAAATTCCAAAAGAAAAACAAAAGAAAACCCCAATTTAAAACTCGGTCCAAGTTCTTCATTTTTTAAAAAGAAAATTTTTTAAGCCTGGAAAAAACCCTGATGATGTTGTATGCAGTATTTAAAAAAAATTTAAAATTTTCCTTTAATTTTGAAAATATTATTCTTCCCAAATTTATGCCCTCAAGTGTTTTTAAAAAATCAGTCAATATCCTTAATGTATGAAGGGAAAGTCTCCACAAAAGGAAAGGAGGTTTAAAATCCGAAAAAAAAACCCAAAAAAAGACAAACAAGTTTCACATAAGCTTCCCACCTGATACAAATGGACCCCCCTGGAGGTTTTTAGAAGTTTTTTTTGGGTCTTGGGAAGTAAAATAATGTAGGCACAGTGGGTAGGTTTTACCAAATAGCCCATCTAAAGTGGTTTTTGGGGTTTTTACCAAATTTTTAATGTGATTCCAAGATGTTATCCCAAATTTCCTTTTTTAATGTATCAATAAAGGGGTTTCAATCCAATTTTCTGGGAACAACCTACATCCTTCGTTGTCTATTTGCCCCCGCTTTTATACATGGTCCTGGCCCCAAAAAATACATTTCGCCCTTTTTCGGCCCGGGTTTTTAAAGACCAAAATAGTGTTGAGCGGGTTTTTATCGGGCAAAGTTGAAAATTTGGCAAATTTTTTTTGGTGATCGAAATTTCCAGATCATGCGATAATTAAGGTTAAAAACTGAAACATCATTATTAAGTTTGGGCCTTTTTCGGGCTTCCCGTCATTTTGGCGGCCAGGAAAAACAGATTACAGAAAAGAGCAGGGTGGGGATGGTTTTGGGGCGACGTCATGGGCTGGGTGTGTATGGTTTGCGATTTTTTCTGGAAAAATCCATGGGCCTTTTTTTTTCATTTGAACGCGTTTCCCCGTTTCGCCTCGTTCTTTTTAGCGTCTATTGGGATAGGGAAATGCGCTTTGCTGTGGCCCCAAAAGCTCAGGAAAAAAATTGTTATTTCTGCACAAAGGGAAAAATCTACTTTTAGCTGTGTCCTTTTCCCAATTTTTAGTTAGATTAGAGATTTGAAGTTTTTTGTTTGTTTGTAGAGAAATTTTTTAAAACAGCATCTACCGCTGTAAATTCACGGCGGGGGGAGCGGGGGTGGGGGGTCCCCCCCGGGCGAACCAGACAAGGGTCTATTATAAAGAAACTGGATTTAAAAAAACCAAGATTAGTGTAGACATTGTTGTGGAATTTTCTTTTTATTAACAGTTGCTATTGAAATATTTCCTGGTTTTTGGGGGAGCCTAAAATTTTTTGGATACCTTTTATTTTTAGTAACTGCGGGTCTCTTTGTTTTGCTGCAAAACCCCCACTTTTTTTTATCGTATACATTTCAGATAGGTGTTCATTTTCAATTTTACCCCTTACACCTGTTTAATGTTGATATTAAACCCCCTTGAATTAAAATTTCAAACCCGCAAAGGGTTTTAAACTTCCGGCCAAAACTACATTTCCCCTTTATCGGGGGTTTTTAATGACACTAGTGTTGAGCGATTTTTATCGACAAAGTTGAAATCGGCGGGTTTTTTATGGTGATCAAAATTTTCCAGTCATGCGAAAATTAGGTTTAAAAATCTACTCATTAAAAATCGGGCCTTTTTCCCCTTTTATTTTCCCAGAAAACAAAAAAACAGATGTTTTTTTTCTTTTCCCAAAACCCCCATTTTTATTACCCCTTAGTAAATTTTTTAAAACGCAATTTTTAGTCCCAAGGTGTTGGGGCAAAAAATAGTTTATTTTACAAAAATAACGTTACGTGTTTTTTGACTTTTGCCACCCAGCATTTTTCATTACGCAGATCCGTAAATCTTAAAACAGCAAATTTTATTTCACCAAGGGGAATTTAAAGGTGCAAAAATACCGTTTATTTTTCAAAAATAACGTTGTGTTTTTTGACTTTTGCACACCCAATTGTTCATTGCGCAGCATTAGTAAATCTTAAAACAGCAATTCTAATTACCACAGGTGAATTGAAAGGTGCAAAAAATACGTTTATTATACGAAAACATAACAGATACAGCCCATAACAAAACTCCTTTTCCCGGCACTTTTTTATCTGGGGGTCAGGACGGTTTAATGGTCATACTGCGGTCCAGGACAGGTATATTTCAATGTCCAGTGAAACTAAAATGGTGGTTGAAGACTCCTTTTTGCGGCACTTTTTAAATGTGGGGGTCATGCAGGTTTGGGGCTCATGCTGCGTTCCAGGACAGGGATATTCAATGTCCAGTTCCAGTAACATGATGGTTCAAATTTATACTGCCTTCTGGCACTTTTTAATTTGTGGGTGAAGCAGGTTTAAGGGTCAGGCTGTGGTACAAGACAGGGATAGTGAATGGTTTGTGACTTTTTTTCTGTGACTTTTATAACCTAAGTGTGTTGCCTAAGATGTAGCACGTATCCATTTGACTGTTGTGGGATGTTAATTTCAGCTTCTCCAGCTTGTTTGGGTGTAATAATGAAGGTGTTGTTGCTCTCCCATAGACTTTAATGGTTTAAACGCCCCATAATCGATGCTCCTATCGAAAACCCCTTATCGATAGCGGCCGACTATCGACTATCGCTCGATCTCGATAGCCAACGCAATCGCTCAACACTAATGACCACTTCTTTCAATGACTTCAATTCATGCAAAGCAATCCTTTGCTGTTTTGTCAAATTATCATACGGACGTTTTGCTGGAAACTTTCTCAATTCCTCAATAACTAATTTGACAAACATGTCTATATATGTGTCTATATACTATATATGATGTGTCTATATACTATTTAATCACTTGATCTCTAATATAAGACACTTTAATACTAATGTTAAATATTATAGGTTATACACCTTAGATGACTTTCTATTTCAGGAATGGTGTGATTTGTATGCCTTGTTTGATATGGGTATTTTTTAATTGTTTTTAGCCTTAAATTTGTACTATTTGTGAATATTAGTTTTTATATTTATTATTGAATTAATAAAGATTGTCAATATAAATTTTCCTATGGTTTTTTTGTCATTGTATTCTTTTTTGGTTAAACATTTTTGTGTTAAAATTGACTGTTAAACGGGAGCTTTTTGGACCTTATTAAATTTTGGTTTTGATTTTAATTTTCCCTCTGTTTTCCCAAAAAGGGCATTTCTGCTTTTTTTGGGGGTTTTAAGGTTATTGGAAAGGGGTTTCCCAGGGGGAAAAAAATTGGGGTCAGTACTAGGGGTCACTGGCCCCCCCTGCCTTTGTCAAAAATTACATGGGGCATTTACAAGAAGTGCGCTTATGCGCATTAAGGGTATGGGCACCATAAAAAAAGGCTGCCACCTAAAGCTATCATGGCAATAACCCCATGACCTACAATGTTAAAACGGCATGCTGTGAGAATTTGTAAAACCAACCCGGAAAATTAAATGGTAAAACCCTTCCCCAAAAATTTTTCTTGTTCTTTTTTGAAGCACTTTTAAGCCATCCATGGGGCAGGGGTTTTCCCTCCAGCAGCCCATTTAAAATGGGGGGAAAAAGGAACCCCTGAAAAAGGCCCCTGGGGGGAAAACTGGAGATTTAAACCCAAATTTTTTTCCAAGTGAAGTCACTTCTTTCCGCCTGGGTAAAGGAATCTGAACTCCTTGGCCCATTCACGACGGTTTATGTGACAACATCCTTTGAAAATATTCTATTGTTGCTTAAGAAAAAGGATGTAATTTGGTACCTCAGACTGTTTTCGAGGGGCAAGTGCTCTGGATGGGACAGGAATTTGTAAAGCGCTACCAGGTCTTAAAGTCTTTAAGGGTTTGCTTTAAAAAATTCGGGATTTCCCATTTGCTTAACCCGACTGTCAGTGTTGCGGGCGTCATCTAAAAACCCCCCGCCCACTTTTCTTAAATTCTTTTTGGAAAAATTTTTTTGGGGGGTTTTGTCCAAAAGAGTTTTTGTCTGTTATTGGATTATGTGTTTTTAAAAAGACAGAAATAGTCAATCTCCTTTTCAAAAAAACTCTTTTTTAAAATTTTTTAATTTCTCTCCCAATTTTTTATTCGGGATGGTCATTTTAGGGCATTTTTGGGGGTTTTAGAGGTGAGGGGACTGAAAAAGGGACCCCAAATTTAGTAAAGGTGTATTAAAAAAAAAAGCTTATTTCACAAAACTGATTTTAAAATTTTCCCGCATCCCCTCAAGGAAATTCAAATTGAACAGCAGTTACTGGGTTTTCCACCCCCCTTGATGCACCTTCCAAATAAAGTCACCCAATTTTTCCTTTAAAAACCCACTTAAATTTGACTGTAGAATGCGGGAAAATTTGGGGACAGGGCTCGTTGCCCCAACGGGAAAGACATCTGTTGTGTCTTCACCTTTTGGGCGGGATTTTCTGCAGTTACTGTAGGTGGGGAAAGCGAGGGGAGTATAAGGGGTTTTTACTTTTAAATTCCTTTTTAAATTTCTCTTTCTTAAAAGGACTTGATTTTTCTCGGTATTATTTTCCTGTTCTCTATTCTTGGAATTTCCCTTTCAGCGTTATCTGTCGGGAAATCATGGCTTTGGGTCTATCATTCTTCTAATAGAAGCCCTTTAAAATTTTCTTTACCCAAAGGGGCCCTTTCCCTATTGTTTTTTGATTTACTTACATTATTTTGTGTTTTAAAGGGGTTATATCTAGAGTGGGGGGAATCGTTTAAGAAGGGGGAATTCGTTTAAATTTCGGGGAAAACTTCGGTTCGGAATGAAGTCGAACCCTTTGGGGGGTTTACTTCGGGGTGAAGGGAAGTGTGCTTTTGATTAAATAAAATGGCTGCGGAACTGGCGCTTTTTGGGGCAAAGAATTGGGAGGAAGAAGGGCATAGCCTGAAATGCCCTTTGGAGGGGAGAACCCCAATCAGAGCCCGGGGTTGGGTTTTTCTGTGACGTCACCGAAATATATAAGGTTCCGGGCCAAATGCCGGGAGTAAAAATCCCTCTTTGTGCTCATCAGGGAAGGGCTGCCGCAGTGATAGCTTTATAAAAGAATTGATTTTTTTTAAAAGCGATTTCTTTTGGGGTTTGTCTCAGCTTGTTTCAGAGACTGTTCCCCTTAAGGGTTTTATTTCTAATTTTTTGGGGTATTGGATCTAAAATCCAGTGTGCGCCCCTTTCCCGCTGAATTTACATTCTTATCAAGGGGAATCAAAACCCGGTTCCTTTTGGTATTCTTTTTTAAAGGGAAACCTTTTTTACAAAAAAAAAAACCACTTCATTTTTGGCTGCTAAATTTCTTTTGCCCCAATTTAATCCAGGGGTTAATTAAGCGTTGTTTTGCTGGCGTGCTGACCCCAAAAAACCCGTTTTTTTCCCAAGGGCCAAAATTTTTTAAATTTTTCCCTTGGGGCCTAATTCACAAGAAAAGGTTAATTAAAACTGAAATCCCCTTTGTTGTGGGGGTTTAAAAAAACCAGGGAAAATTGAAAAACAGGGCTACAAAGCTACTAGTTTGTGCAGCTAAAATTCTTTGGCGAAAATTTACATCCGGGATTTAATTTTAAAGCTTTTGTTTTGTTGGTGTGTGCCCAAAAAAAAACCCCGTCTTTTTCAACGCCAAAATATATAAATTTTTCCTTTTGCCTAATTCACAAGAAAAGGTTTAATTAAACTGTATTTCTTGTTGTGTGGCTTTAAAAAACACGCAATTGTAACACGTTAAAAGCTACTGTTTGTGGGGGCTCAATTCTTTGGCGAAATTTTAAAACCAAAGGGGTTAAAATTAAAGCGTTTTTTTTTGTGGGGGTGCTGACAAAAAAAAAACCGGTTTTTTTCAAGGGAAAAATTATATACATTTTTCCTGTAGCCTAATTCATGCCCGAAGGTTAATTAACCTTTTTTGTAGTGTTGAGCGATTGGGGGGGGCCCTATCGAGATCGAGCGATAGTCGGGCCGCAAATCGATAAGGTTTTTCGATAGTGAGTTTGGGACTATGAGCGTTTCCTTTAAAGTTAGGGGAAAGAGCAAAAAACACCTTCATTATTAAAACCCAAACAAGGTGGAGAAGTTAAAAATTTTAAAAACCCCAAAAACAGTAAAAAAGGATACTGTACATCTTAGGCAAAAAACTTAGGTTAAAAAAAGGTCCCGGGAAAAAAAGTCAAAAGCCCATTCACTAGGGCCTGTCTTGTACCACAGCATGCCCCTTTAAAAACCTGCATCACCCAAAAATTAAAAAGTCCCCAGAAGGCATTATGTTTTAACCTTTTCATTTTACTTAAACGGGAAAATTTGGGAATACCCCTGTCCTGGAACGAAAGAATGAGCCCCAAACCCTGCAGGGACCCCCAGATTTAAAAAAAGGGCCGAAAAAAGGAGTCTTTCAACCCCCCATTTTATTTTGAAATCCCCCTTTGGGTTTTGGAAAGGCCCGGGTCCCAACACCCATGCCCCAGGGGGAGTTACAGTGGGTGCTTTTTGGGACCCCAGGTGGCGTCCTTTTCATTTTTTTAACAGCGGTTTTTAAAAATTGCCCTGATGACCCCGGCAACAAAAACTGTCGTGCTGAAGCGGGGGATTGGGTGCGGAAGGGGGAAGTTTTGAGAACTCCACCCCCTTCCCCCAGTACACAGTCAAGACCGGGGTAGCGCTTCCCCCTCGTATGAGTGCGGACCAATTGAGCTTCATTTGGAAATATTTGGTGGTTAAAGCTCCGTTACACCCAGGTGCCCTTTTTTTTGGAAATTTTTTTTTCATTTTATCAAAATGCTGGAGGAAAAATTTTCTCTGTAAATTTGTTCTTGGGCCGGGGCCCCCAAAACTTTCCCTGTCCTCTGAAAAACCCACACTGGTCAAGTTTTCTGTACCTCCTTGTTTCAATTTAGGGGAATTTTTTTCCAGCTATTTTTTACATGGGAAGTTTTTTAGTAAATTTAATTTAGAATACCCCTTTTTTTTAAAAAAGGATGGAATCCCCCCTGTCTTTGGTTTTTCTTTTTTATTGTAAATTTAAAAGGGTTTGTCTCAGAACGGGATTGATAACTATGTTAAAAAATCTTGCAAAAAAAAGTCAATTTTTTCAATATGTTCCCCTTAAAAAAGGTCCCACCTATTCCTGTTTTGGGCAGCCCCTTACCCCTTTAAACCCTTTGACAATTTTGAAGAACAAAAAGTCTGTTTAGGGAAAAAAAAAAAAAAAAACCCTTTTTTTTTGAAAGAAAACCCGTAGTTTTAGCTGCATTTTCAAGCAAAATTTCCCCCAAAATTCAAAAAACATGACCTTGAGCCACTTTGGCAATTGTGAAAAAAACAAAAAACTGTTAGAAACAACATTTTTTTTGAATTTGGACCTGTAGTTTTTGCTGCATGTCACAACAAAATGCCCTTTAAAAAAATTCCCAAAACATGACCCCCTTTAGGCCCCTTTGGACAAATGGGAAGAACAAAGTTGTTAGAAAAAAACATTTTTAAGAATAGGCCCGTGTATAGCTGGATGTCACAGCAAAAAGCCCCAAAAATTCAAAAGGGGATGGGGGCCTTTTAGCCACTTTTTGGGGCAATTGGGGAAGAACAAATGTCCCGTTAGAAACAACTTTTTTAGAATAGGACCTGTAAATATTGCTGCAAATTTTTAAAACAAAATGCCCCCCAAAAAAAAAAGCAGACCCTTTTAGCCACTTTTGGGCAATTGTGAAGAACAAAGTCTGTTTAAAACAACAATTTTTTTTTTAATAGGACCCGTTTTTATTGCTGCATTTTCAAAGCAAACTTTACCCAAAAAAAATTTTTAAAAAAAGACCCTTTCAGCCCTGTTTTAAAAAAAGGGGAGGGGGAAATGCCACTTAGAAGCCACATTTCTGGGTTTCAAAAAGGGCCATGATTAAATTTCTTTTGGGCTCACAGCTACTGGGCCCCCCCAAAAAATTTTAAAATATGACCCTTTTCAGCCACTGTTAAAAAATTGTGAGGGGGAAATTTCCCCCTTTGGGAAACCACATTTCTGTTCCAAAGGACCATAATTATTAAACTGTATCTAAAAGCAACCCGACCTCAAAACCAATTTACCCAAAGCGGGAAAATTTTTTAAGATAAAATGAGTAAAAGGAATACCGGGGTTGTCTGAACCTTGCTGGGCTTTTACGCCCCCCCAGCAAAAAAAAGGGAAAAAAAGAAGGGAAAAAAGAATAAAAATTGAGTAAGAAATGATTTATTTTAAAAAAAAATTTTTCAAGGGACCATTTCTGTTTGAAAAAGGAAAGTGAAAATAGACCGGCAAACTAATCGGTGACCTCGGAAAATTTGGGGGCCCCAAAATCCCTCAGAGAATCCCTGGCCCGATTAATTTTTTGTTTAAAATCAAAAAAATCCACTTTTTTCTGTGGAAAAGGGCCCGATGCGTTTTCTGTAATGACCCTCCAAACTGTGCTGAAGGTCGCTCAGTATGATGCTGGGGGTGCTGGGCAGGACAAAACCTCTATGGCGGGGGACGAGCCAGCTTCGGGCCATTTTTTCCATTTTGGATAACCCCGAAGTTTTTGGGGCCGGGGAAAACATGCAAAAACATCGGTGTTGGACGCAAAATAGTCGGGGCACCATGATCTTAAGCTGATTTGGTGTTGGGTGTTGCCCTGCTTTTCATGCGTTTGGGTGGGTGGTAAAAAAGATTGCCAAAAAGGGGCACCCCTTAGGCTTCCGCCCCCTTGCCCTGCTTGCTGCCCCTAGCCCCATTGGGAATTACTGCTGGGCCCCGTCGCTGATGTTGGGTTTCCCCTACCCAAAATTTTTAACTAACCAAACCAAAAAAATTTCTCCCAAACTTAAACATCAAAAAATTTTCCATTTCCTTTAAAATTTTTCCTTTTTAAATTTTTTTTTTTAAAAAATTTTAAAAAATTTTTGTTTTAAACCAAATTTCCCCCCCAATCCACCTAACTTTTTCAAAAAATTTTTATCCTTTTAATCAAATCAAAACCCCAAAAATACAAAAATTTCCCCAAAAAAAACCCAAAATTTGGGTTTGATTTCCCAAACTTTTTGGGTGGGCGGGGTAGCAAAAAGGCCCCTTCCCACCCCTCCCCGGCCTAAATTCCGGCCCAACTCCCTTTTCCCAAGGCCCCCTTCCCTGGTAAAATAGGGGGGTCTGGGAAAACCCCCCTTTCCCCTCCAAGCCTTGGACAGCTTCAACAACCAACCCTGAACCCCTTTTTGAGATGATGGAACCCCGAAAAGTTTTTATGCGCCCCCTTTTAACTTTTTCTCCGGCCCCCCCCAACCCAAATTTCCCAATTAAAGGGGATAAATTTTAAAACCGGGGGCCCTTTTATTTGAAAAGTGGGGGGAATACCCCCCCGTTCCCCCCCATTTTGTGCCGTCTTTCCCCTCCCCCCCCCCCCCCCCGGCCCGGGTTTTCCTGGAAATTGGGGTTTCCCCCCCGGAGGGGGTTTAACATGGGTTACGAACCAAGGCCCCCCCCCATTCTCTGGCAAACCCCAAAGGGCATTTTTCCGGCCAATTTTCCTTTTTGATTTGGGTTTTCAAAAATTTGGGGGAAAGGGGTGGTTTAGAGCTTATTTTGGGGTTTATTTGGGTGGGGGGAACCCCCCAGAGGTTGGAAGGCTGGGGTTTTGTTAGGCCATGGTGGTTCCATTTGGGGGTTTTGCGTAAATTTTTGGGGGGGGGGGTTGCCCCGCCCCCCCTTTGGGGGTGGGAAGGGGTTGGTGGTTTGGTTTTTGCCCGTCAAAAATGAGACGGTTGACGGGGGGGGCCCAGCTACGCCGCAACGCAGCAGGGGGGACGAAGCAGGGTTGGGGAAAGGCGGAAGTCGCGGGGAAAACAGACCTCGGAAACCTTCTTCAGCAGGCAAATCCAGACCCGGGTAGCTCTTTAGAAAAATTTTGGACGACAAGGTTTTATGACATGTGCCGACCCAAAGGGATTTGCTCCCGCCTACCGATCTTAAGGGCGGCCAGCGATTTCGGGCCGTTTTTCGCCACCACCTTGTCCCGGGCCCCAAATTTCTTTTCACCCAAACCAGCGCTCGGTTCCCCGTTGCGGAGAGCCGTCCAAAGCTCCCCTGACCTTGTGTGGGGAAAATCTTTCCCAAAGGGAGATTAATTTTTAAAAACGGCCCCGGTGTCTCTGGGGGAGTTTATGCCCCCAGAGGGGGCCTTGGGGGAAAGGGAAACCCCGCACCTCCCCGCGGTTTTGAAGAAACGTGCGCCGAGCCTGGAGCCACCGTCACCCCCAGAGACAAACCACCCCGCTCACCAGGGTTTAGCTTTTCACCCGAGATTTTTTGCGGCCCTTGGCCCCTGCTTTCCCAGTCCTGGGGTCGGGTGGGGGAGATGGACTTTTCCCCGGGCACAGATTTAGACAACGCGTTGAAATTTTTTGATTTACCGTGGCTGGCCCGGGAGGGGGGCGGCTTTTTGGCAAAGAAATGCCCCGTCGGCATCTGGTATTTGGGGGGGGAAGCGAGGGCCAAAGACGTGGGGGGAACCCATCCTTTTTTTCCCCCAGGGCGGAAAGGGAACATTTTCCCAAAACCAAAAAACCCCGGGAATGGGCCCACATTCGGCTTTTGGCTTTGGGTGGTTTTTTGGGGTTAAAATGTTACTTTGCTCCCAAATTGGGGACAGAAGGGGTGGCCCGCTTGACTGGCCGCTGTTTGGCTTGGGAGGGGCGTCCCAAAATGGAGGAAGGAGAAGGGGGGGGGAAAAGGGGCTTGGTGGTGGGTGGATCGGGCGACGGGTGGAGGGTGAAGCGGGGGGTTTTTCCCCGATCATGACTCTGAGAGACTTTGGGGAGCTGAGGAAACGCTTGGTGGTGGCGGAAAGGGGGGGAAGGGGGGCGGAGACAGGGGGGTGTGATAGTGGGTTTGGGGGCCCGGGGCGGTCTGGCCTTTTTTTGGCCCAAGTGTTGCCTCCATTTCAACTCATGCATTCGCTCATGTGGGCTGGGCATGGGTTTTTGGTGGTTAAAAACCCCTTAAGGTTTTGCCTCTACTTATGGTTTTTCGGCAAAAGGGGGCATTTTGACATCGCCGGGTGAATCAAAAGGCTTGGTCAAAAAAGGCCCAGGCTTGGAGGTCCCGGACCTTTTTGCGCCCATAAGCGAGGAGCGGGGTTTGCACTGACCCTGGCTGGCGGAAACCTATCAGTGGACTTCTGCGACCGCCCCCCTCCCCTTTTTTTGGCGGGACCCCTAATTTACAATACCCCCCCGTCTTCCCCCCTGTCCACCCGATGAAGCCCGGGCCGGGGAAAAACCCAAAATTTTGCGGAAAAGGAAACCCGGTGGATCCGCAATGTCGTCATTTTCATCAACACAGGGGGACTTTGGGCGTCCTGACTTTTTATCACCCGAAGCTCGGGCTACCCAAAAAAGGGGCATGCAAGGCGTTGCCGACCGCCCGGGATTTTTGCCGAAATTTACCCGGGTTCCTTCACCCTCCTCTGATGGTTTTAGTAACCCCGGGGGTCAGGGGCAGGGCTTAAAAACATTTCCCCTTGTCTTTTAACATGCCCCTTTTGACCCCAACCCCCATTTTTTTCATCAAAGAGGGGCTTCAGGCAATGGTTATCCAAAAGGGTGGGTACAGAGTTGGGCATTTGGGCCCGCTTCATGTTGGACGGATGCTGATGATTTCTGATGACGAAATTTGTGGCCTTTACGCGGGGGAGAGGAGGTAAAACTGCAGTGCAGGTTGCATTAACCACTGAAGGGGCAGGGTTGGCGGGCGATTTTTTTTTCGTTATTAGATTTTACAGGGCCCGACCCAGCGTACAGGCCGGGCGGTCCTTTCAAAATGACGATTGCTGGCATGCCCTGTTGTCGCCAGCACTGGAAAAAGGGGCACCCTTTTCTCGTACCTTACCTTTCCCTGTGCTACCCCCCTCTTTGCTCGCTTACCACCTGCATTTCGCTCCATTTCAGAAATATAAAAAATTTTAGAAGGTATGGAAATAGTTTTGGAAAAATTTTCTTATTAAAAGATGGCAAATACAGCTATTTTCAAATCCCTCTAATTTAAAAAAAAAATTTCTGGATTCAAATTTAACCCGCAAGGTGGGCTATCAAAAAATCTGGACTGGGGGAAAAATCCAAAAAAACACGTTCTGTTATGTTTTTGGGATAAATAAAAAGAAAATTTTTTTCACCTTTCAAATTTACCCGTGGTGAATAGAAAATTTTGGGCTGTTTAAGTTTTTCGGAGATGCTGCGTCAATGAACCCCAATGCTGGGTGCGCAAAAGGGCAAAAAAAAAACGTTAAATGTTTTTGTTTTGGTATAATTTAAAAGATATTTTTTGCACCTTTCAATTCACCTGTGGTGAATATAGAATTGCTGTTTTAAGATTTACGTAGAAGCGCGTCAATGAACAATGCTGGGTTTTGCAGAAGTCAAAAAACAGTAACTGTTATGTTTTCGTTACGATACACGGTATTTTTGGCAACCAAACAACCTGTGCTGACTACAAGATTGCTGTTTTTGTAATTTAACTGCAAGGTGGATATATCAACAGTCACAGGGATAAAAGGGTAAAATTGAAAATGAACACCTATCTGAAATGTATACTGATAATAAAAGTGGAGTTTTGCAGCTAACAAAGACCTGCAGTTACTAAAAAAGTTTTTTATCCAATAAAAATTCAGGCTCCCCAATATCCGGGAAATATTTCAAAGAAACTTTAAAACTAAAGATACCACTACAATGTCTACACTAAGTTTGGTGAATTTATCCAGTGTTCTTTTTTAGATGAGTTGCGGTTGCCCGGGGGGGGGGGGGGGCCCCCCCCCCCCCCCCCGTTTCCCCACCGCCGTAAATTTACAGCGGTGTGCGCTTAAAAATTCTCTAGCAAACAATAAATCTTCAAATCTCTAATCTAATAATTGGAAGGACAGCTAAATGAGGTTTTCTGTGCAGAAATAGAAAATTTCGCTGAGCTTTTTGGGGCCCGGGCAGAGTGCAGGTCCTATTCCTATAAGCTGAGAGACCTGGCTAAAACAGGAAAACGCTGTTCTTTTAAAACGAGGTCATTTGATTTTTCCACCCCAAGTTTCCATACACACCCAGTCATGCGTCGCACACACTCTCCCCCTGCCTTTCGTAATCTATTTGCGGGCGCCAAAATTACGGAAGCCCCGAAAAAGGCGCATTTAATAGATGAGCCAGTTTTTAACCTTAATTACGCATATTTTGGAAATTTTTCGATACCTAAAAACCCTTTGGATTTCAACTTTGTCGATAAATATCGCTCAAACAACCTGTTTGTGTTTTTAAAATTTTAGTAAAAAAAGGTTTTTAAACGGCCTAAAAAGTACATTTTTCCGGCCATTTGGGACCCAAATTTTTATCCATGGGTTCCAAAGCTTGTTACGGGGTTTTTTGGGAGTCAAAAACAGAGGTATATTTATCATAAAAAAATTCACCCAAAAACAGTGTCTGAAAATTTTAGAAAAACAGTATGTCAGACAGAGGGGTGGGGCTCTGCACCTGGGGGGGCAGTGGCAAAAACTTTCCTGGAACAGGCCCAGGTGAGCCAGCAAGGGGACGTCGCAGCGGGGGTCCCCGGTGAGGCCCAAACTGCCGTTCATTTTGGGGTTGTTTTCACAACCAAGGGTTTTGATTGGTTGACTAGGTCATCCTTCCCCCCAGATGACTCTGACAACCCCAGCCAAGATCGGTGGGAACCTCAGAAAAACCCCATTAGTTGGCATGGCCCGGGAGCGGGGTCAGCGGCCCTCACCTTCCTCAGCCCCCTTGTCCCTGGGTTCCCTCAGCCAAATCTACTAGTGGCCCCTGGGCTCACGGCATATATAGCAGGATGAAAAATTTGGGGGGCATCAGCAGCTATTTGGGCACGAAGAAAGGGGGGCCAAATATCGCGCTTCTTGCAGTAGGCGGAAAATATAATTGTAGGGGGCATGGGAGGTCTTTTGGGAAAGGGTCACCTTGGCATCCCAAGACCGGTGATGAGGAAGCGTGCGATGAAAACAAATTTAGTGAGATGTAGCCGACCGCACTTGGGGGAGCGGGTGAGGCAAGGGCTTCATCATCATCAGGGAAGAGGGCGTCAGCTTGCGGTCAGGCAGCAGCACAGCCACCCAAGGGGGTCGTGTGGCTGTGTCACAGGATAGCAGCAGTGTGAGGTCGGGAGCCAAGGGCCACGGGGAAAAAACCCGCTTCCCCAGGTCCAAAAAGAGACAAGGGGCTCAGCTGGGCAGGGGCGGCAGTAGTCCTCAGTGCGGAGGGGGGGGGGGGGAAAAATCCAATAGGGCGGTTGTGGCAGTTTTTGTAAAAACCCCGGAGGAGCCGAATATGGGTACTGTAAAAATCTGTGGGCAGAAAGTGAGGGTGGCCGGGGACAAACGAGGCCCCACGGCCCTGCGTCAAACTTTGAAAAGGTCACCATCGGTGGCCTGGAAAAGGGGGGGCTCAGATTTGGGGGTCCATCCTCGCCGCAGCAAACAGCGCGCAGCGGCCCAGGGGCACCCCATGCCATTGCGCCAGTCAAGGCTCCCCACCTTGCAAAGGGAGTTTTTCTTTGACACTTTCCCCCGGGTCCAGAGTCCTCCCTCCTCGCTACTCATGGCGCCACATCGACCGAGGCGTTTGCAAAGAGCAACAGTTGCGTCCAACCATTAAGGGGTGCAGCGCTTCCCGTGCCCTGTCCAAGTTGTTGGTACTGCAGTCCCTCCCTTTCCAAATGGGGGGACTCTGCACCGTTCAGAGAACATGGCTTGTGCCGAGCCGGATGGAAGTTCCAAAACCCGTAATTTCTTTTCCAAAAAAGGCGTACCAGCACTTAAAAAAATTTTGTAACAAAGGGGGTCAGTCCTTGAGTTATGGGTTTGTTCCAAGGTGCAGGGCGCGCGGGGGGTCTGGAGCTGTAACTAGGGTAGGGCCAGTACATGTCCTTTGGGGGCCCCCTGGATAAATTTTGTTTCCCAGCCCAGGCACACCAACAATTTTGGAAGGAGAAGCCGCTTTCTCCCCCTTGTAAACTGCTGCCCCCTGCGCCAATGTCCGCCCCCCCCTCCCCCCACCCCATCTCAGCCTCCACAAGTATTTGCTCTATCTCCCTGTGTGGGGCACAGGGGTGTCACGCCTTTAAAACCTGGTTCCCTCGGCGAAAAAAAGTCCACAGGGGGGGAACTGCCCCGGGTCATGCAGCAGAAATCGATGTGTGCCTTTCTCCGCCCCAAACTGCAAATCGGAACCATGGTGACGGACAATGGGATAACATGGTGTCCGCGCTGCCCGGGAGGGATGGTCCACACCCTGCAGGCGAAGTGTTCAATCTGGGTTTTGAAAAAGGTTCCCGAAGTTTCCACCGTTTCAGAAGATTCTGAAAATGGCCAGGAAATTTCAGCACTTTAAACCCTTTACAAAAGCCAAAAACCCCCCCCCGAGTTTAAGCGGCAGAACGCCCCCCCCAAACACTCTGATATGCGTGTTTCCCCCGCTGGGAACCAGCCTGCACAGTTGGACCCGACTGATGAAAAAAGAAAGGCCCTTGACGTTTTTTGATGCCAGGCAGAAGAAGTACTCCCCCTTGTAAAATTTGAGTCATCGTGGGAGCTCAGCGTACACCTGCGTTTTTTTGAGGCCATTCGAGGAGGGCGACGTCTTTGTAGTCGCCAGGGTACGGGATGAAAAACGTTTATTCCATGCTTCTTCCCCGGAAAAGATGCTGAAAAATCGTCTGGGGGGGGGACTGGAGAATGGCGAAACTCTGTGGCCACATGAGTCCGGTGGGGGCGAAAGGAGGGAGGAGGAGGAGGACATTGGGGCAGAAGCATTTTTGGGGAAATGAGTGGATTTTTTTCCCCGGGAAAAGGAGGAGGGGCAGGAGCAGTGGGGAGGGATGAAGATAGGAAATGAGGCGATGACGTGGCAGTATACAGTGGAAATGGAGGCAGGGACCCCCGGGTCACTTATGCAGATGGCCCGCGCATGTTATTTTCCTGGGTTGTGACAGCCGAATAGTCAGCATCCCCGGCAGAGGATGACTTCGGTCTCCACCCATTGGCCTCGCTAAAAGGTCCAAATGGGAGCCTTTTTCCCAGCTATTGAGAGGGAAGACAAACTCAAATATAAGGGGGAAACCCCCGTTATCAGTTGGCCGTGTATGTTCGGCATGTCCCTCCCCTACAGGTCTGACCGGGGGGGTTCCTCCGCGCTCACGAAATACTGCCGTGGGTGGGGGGAAGGGGGGGGTAGGGGAGTACCGTCCATCATATAACCCAAGTCGGAGTCCATGAGCAGCTTCCCTTTACCCGCCCAGTAGGGGGCCCGCCAGCAGCCCGCAGCAGGGGCCCGGAGAGTCCCCCAAACCAAAAGGGTTTTGGGGCCCTTTTTTTAAACCCTGCCACCCCATTGAAGATCCGTGGGGCTATGGGGAGCCAAATGGATGTGTGGCCCCCAACTTGCCCGGGTTTTCAGTGGGAAAGCTGTCCTGCCCCGGGCCCGTAGTGTGGATCAGAGGGGTTTCAGGCGGCGGGGGGCCATCGTTTTCCCCAAAGGGGAACCCCCTTGTCAAAAGGGAAATGTGGAACGACTGACCCTTTGTCAAGATGAAAACAGGGTGGGCGGCCCGGATTTCCCCAACCAATGCCTTGCTCAGTCTGGGTTTTAAAAAACCTGCACAGCCCCGTTTGATGCCGCCAAACCCCCCTGTGCCACAATTTCTGCCATTTCTCCATCTGCCTACCCCATCTTACCAAAACTGGACTGGTATTGCCACCCACCTCAACACTCTGTCTTGTGCACTCTATGACCCCATGCTGCTGCTGCTGTTGCCCCGGGCATCCACACTGTGCATTGGCCACTGTCCCTCTGCTGCTGCCATGTCCTCCACACTGTGTCATTGTGCCCCCCTGCCCGACCTATGCTGCTGCCGCCCCGTGACCCTCCGCTCTCAGTATTGTGCCCCTCGTGGCTTCCTCTGCTTTGCCCCTCCAAATGCATTGTGCCACTCTTGACCCCCGGCTGTGCTGTGACTCCTGCCGTGCCCCACATGTTCATTGTGCCACTCCTATTCATGCTGCTGCCGCCTGACCTCCCCCTCTCATCATTGTGCCACTCTGTGGTTCCTCCCGTTTGCCACCTTTTCCCGAAAGTCATTGGCCACTGCCTGATCTCAGCTGTGCTGTCGTGACCTACCCCTGTGGGATTGTGCCACTCTGTGGCTAATACTGTTTTGGCCCCAGAATGTCATTTGCCACTGCCCCGATCTCTGCTGCTGCCGCCGTGACCTCCACACCCTGTATTGTGCCACTCTGTGGCCTAATACTGTTTTGCCCCCCTCCGAATGTTATTGGCCACTGCCTGCTCTGCTGCTGCTTTCTGACCTCCACACGTACATTGTGCCCCGTGGCCTAAACTGTTTTTCCGCCTCCATTGTATTGTGCCCCCGCCTGACCTCATTCGCTGCCGCCGTGACCTTGCTCTCAGTCATTTTGCCCCCTCTGTGGGTTCCTCGTTTTTGCCACCTCCGGGTGTCATTTTCCACTGCTGCCCCATGCTGCTGTGGCTGCCGCCGTCACCTCCACACTCTGTCACTAATGTTGCCACCTGAGCTCTCAGATTGTTTTTTTCCAGCTTTCGCTGGCATTGATTTTAAATCAGGCTACATTCCCGCTTGATTTTTGGTCAGTTTTGCCCTCTTAAGTGTCCAGGGAATTTTATAGTGAAGCGATTCTAATAGGGGCGGCAGTCATGTGTGTGTCATACTAAAACACAACATTGTACGAAGACCAAACCAAGCTCCCTCTGCATATTTAAGCATGGCACAACGTTCTACAGCACCCTGCAGGCTCTGTGCAGCCTGGAAATGCTGCTTTTTAACGCAATTCGTGCCGAAGTAATTCGGAACGAAACAAATTTTGACGGAAAATTCGGCGAAGTGACCGAATCGAATTTTTGAGAAATTCGCCCATCTCTAGATATATCTATATTTTTTTTAAAGATTGAATTAAAATTTATGTTTTAGTCGATTTTGATTGTTTGCAGTGATAGTCAAAAACCAACTTCTTGGGAGTAGTTTGTATGTGTGAATTCATTACTTATTCGTTACCTATATTTTTGTTCCCTACAGGGTACTTGACTGCTAGAGTGCAATGTGCCTTTTATGCTTCTAATATATTGCAGAATAGTCTTCAATTACAGCTTTCTGGTTGGATGTAATGGGAGTATTACAATAGCTGGCTTGGGGCCCTTCATAAAAAGTGCACACTGCTGCTTCAAGTACAAGTGTCCTCAAGGGATAGCTAGTTTTTTCACACATGGCCAGCAGGTGCTAGATAACTGTCACTTTCAATAAATTAAGAACTTAAAACTGTATTTAAGTTTACTCATGTTGTTAAATGTATTACATTTGGTAAAAATGCAGACATTCCAAAATAGAAGAAGTCGGCTATGAAACTATAAATAGTACGTACAAAACCTAACTTGTTAATTATGTAGATAGTAAGTGGATTACCTGGAGTAAAAGAAGGCATTCGTATTAGGAGTGTAGCTGAAACAAAATATAGTATTAATGGGGCTACAAGTCAGTGGGAGAAGGCTAGAGCTGTGGGCAAAGGCAAGGATTATATAAGTAGGATAAAATTTAAGTGGGTGGCTTTTGTCTTACTGGAGACACCATAAGCTGACAAATTCTCACCTGCCTTTCTAGAGTTATTAAAGATGGAAGGATAAAGATGAACAAGGCAGTCGTAGCAGCAAAGTGGCAAAAAGGCATCCTTGAAAACTAGAAAAGGTTAAAATAGATGCAAGAGACACGGAATGCATATCATCATATGATTTACCAAGCAATATGTGGGTGGCTTTCTGTTTGTGTCAGTATCCTCAGAAGCATATGAAACTAATTCTTAGGTGGTGCCCTTGTGTAGGCGATAATAGTGAAGAGTAAAGAGTTTTTAACATATATGAAGACAGTACCTATTGATAATGGTGGATGATGATGAAAAGTCTTCAAGGACCTGCTCCTGCATACCTTATTTTAATATACTTTTTCTTCACCATGTTTAAGATTGTTTTATGCTGTTTTATAATGCTGCATATGGTACGTAGTTGCCAAGTCCTAGTCAGAGCTTTCACAGCATAAAGATCATGCACACAATGCTACTGAAGTGACAGTGTGCTCATACCGTGCACCTAACCATCTGATCTGAGGATATGATAATTGGCCTGAGGGAGGCAATGGTCGTCTCCTGCATTAAAAGAGGTTTTCCCATCTTGCTGCTTCAGAGCCTGCTCTTCATAGCCAGCTTCAGATTACCACTTCCTGTTCAGGCTGTGGGCAGATCACTGATATTTCAGCTCTGCTATTCCTAGCTCAGCTTGTTAGAGGGACATTCATGGAAGAATTTTAACAGTAGAGAACAGGACTACGGAGTTCTAAAGAGTTAAAAAATTTTAGTAAGAAAGAACAAGCACCTGTGCTGCTGATAAAACACAGCAGGAATTGCTGTCACCATTCCCAGCCAGGGCTGCTTGAGCAGAGAGAGGTGGTCATTAACCTAGGAAACATTCTGTAAACAAGCAGGAGGTAAGAATTATTTCTATGAAAGTAAGGAAAATCAGAAGAGTAATGTCTAATCTTTTTTTACCTTTGTCTACGTGTTTTAAAGCTAGTGATGAGAATACCTCTTTAACCATTACAGCTTAGTAAAAACTTGTTAATTGTAAACTTGTGTACTTTCCCTCTACTAGTAAAACAGTCTGAAATGTACTGCAGTGCGTAATATAAAAATTTTAATTTAATTACAATGTGATTTGATTCTATACATAGCAACATAGAGGTTTATTTTTGTAACTGCAATCAACCTAAATTTAACAACAATAGCAGATTAAAGCATGTTTATAGGCAATCACTTGAATGTCCATGAATTTAGCAAGTGATGAAAAAAATAGCAGGAAATACTTTAGACCCAGATTGTAGTTTTTGTACTACTTGATAAAACTCTGAGCAAAACAATGTCTTGAACTTTTCACTTTGATGCTCCATGTCTTACAATCCACTACATTTTTGAATTTGAGACTACCATCATCTTGGCTGACACATAAATTTGACTTTGAACTATGTAGCATATACTTAGTTATGCAGATTTTTGTCATGTAACTGCATTGTTAGGATGTGTCCACACGGCATATGTAAAATTCTGTCTAAGAATCTGGCCTGTATTTTATTGTCTTTTGCATGGCTTTGGGGGACGCTTCTGTCCGTTTTTTGCGTATTCACCCCATCCCCCTATAACCATTGAATTGCACACCTTCCACCCAAAGAAATGGGCGGAAGATTGTGCGTGTTCCAAGTTCTTCAGGACACCAGCGGCTGAAAATCCGTTCAGCGTAGACTACAAAACAGATCTTCTAAAAGTCTATAGGGATGGTTTCTTGTCGGTTTTCAAGCAGTTTCCAAGTCTGTAAACTGTCTGAAAATCCAACGAAGAAACCATGCCGTGTGGACAGACCTTTACTGGTTTGCTCCTAATGATCTAAATTTATATTGTTATTATTTTTTTAGTATTTTGTATATCCATTTTTTGGCTTTCATCACTTACATAGTGACATGGTTTGTAAAGCCGAAAAAAGACAGACATCCATTAAATTCAGCCCATTGTGCTACAGTGTTGATCCAGAGGAAGGCAAAAACTCCCCAGAGGTAGAAGCACATTGTCCTCATTTTAGGGAAAAAAAAACCCAACTTCAATCTGGCCAGCCGAATAAATCCCTGGATCAACAACCTTTCACCAGAATCCTAGTCAATATAACTTGTTATATTATTGCACCCTAGAAATGCATCCAGACCCCTTTTTGAACTCTGTTAGTGAATTTACCATGACAAGTTCCTCTCACTTCTCTTACAGTAAAGAATCCCTTTCTATATTTATGTAGAAATATTCTTTCCTCTTGACATAGAGGATGTACCCTTGTTCTGGATACAGTCCTGGGTATAAATAGATCTTGGGAACACTCTCTATATTGACCTTTAATATATTTATACATATTTATTATTTCCCCCAAAAGCCGTCATCATGCTGTTGATCAAATTCAAGCATGTCTTAACAGAAAACTGATCCCAGAATACATCTTTTTCTTCATCTCGCTTTGGTTGAGGACTGGAGAATATGGGGGCCAATCCAGCAACTCTACTTCATTGTCCATTTCTTTCAATCTTGATGTATGCTTCAGGTCATTGACCTGCTGCAACACTAGGTCGTACGCTCAAGTACTATGGGTTTGAAAAGGACGAAGTAACTAGTCTTGTAGTATACTCACACATGGCTCAGCATTGCAATCATCATTGATCCTGGTCAACTATCAAATGCCTTTGGCTGTGAAATAACCCCATATCATCAGGCTTCCTCCACTTAACATGACAGTTCCTTCAATTTCTTGATCCATTAGCCATTTTTTCCTTACCTTTTTCCGATTCATTTGCACTCATAAAAGCCCAGTCTATTGAATTTCATCCCATCGCTCCAAATCATTCTTTTCAAATCTTCTACTGTCCACTTTTCATACTTTTTTGCAAACTTAAGCCGACACTTCTTAGGAGGCTTCTGCACCTTTTTTCATGCAAAAGTTCCAGACTTGTGTAATGAGCGGTGCTCGGTGCTTGCATAGATGTCTGTGATCTCACTATTGTGAAGCATACCAGCCATCTCCACTGCTGTTTGTTGGGCCAGAGCTCATAGACCTTGTGATGAACCAAATTGTTGATTCCAATATTTTGTATAGGCCTTTTAGGGAGAGTAATCCCTAAAAGGCCTATGGTCCATGGTGGTTGGCTGATGAAAGAGTGTGTGGCGCACTCTGGCCCTTTATATCAGAGGCTTACGACGTAACAATAATTGTTCATAAAATGATGATTTAACATGTTAAGTCAAAGCTTTATCAAAAAAATCTTCTTGCAACTTTCTTTATTCTGTGTATATAAACATTCCATAACACTTCAACTTGTATCTTAAAAGAATAGCAAAAGTTGCGGTATACTCAAGTTAATTATGCGGAATCACAGTCCCATTACTGCGTGGTACACATATCGTCCATTCTGGATAGTAAGGAAATGTTGGACACCAATGGGAAAAGTACGCACAGCTGTGTGACGTTTCAGGAACTGGCAAATGATGGTAGTCTGGCATTCAAAGCTGTAATAGATGGTGAGATATGGAGCCTGAAAGTGAAAGTTCAAAACATCGTTACCCTTTTTAATTGAAGGTTTAACATTTTCAGACTATTTTATTACATATCTACTTTATTTTGAAGTCTTACCTTGGGAACATGATAACCAGTGACAACGTTCACATACAGTTGATTTTAAGAGTCCAACTTTGTTTTATTTCAAAATAACAAAATATGCGGTAGTGCAACATGGTGACAGGCAGGTATTCCATCTGGTTTAGTTGGTGTGTATCCGAATGTCAGGCCTACTGTGTGCTTGCTGGAAGGTGTAGTGCACTGGGCAGAGGAACCAACCATGGAGACTTGAGTCTTGCAGGCATTAATCATGGCTCAATACTTGTAGCATGTTACACTGGATAGGTAGACAGTAAGGGCCTCGGGTACGAAAACTGTCTAGGTCTAAGACTTTCTTTGTTGCCTATAGCAACACAGTTCCACTTTCATTTCATATAGTCCTCTTATAAAATGAAAGGGGAGCTCTGATTGGTTGCTCTGGGCAACAAAGAAAGTCTTAGACCTATACAATTTTCATACATGTGCCCCCCCCCCCCACCCAGTGCCTAAACTGTAAGGCTGTCAGCTTAACTCTATACACGCTCGTGAAACAATCCAGGCAGATCTGCCTTTCACTGGTTCCTACATACTTCAGTGGCCTCTAAAGGCCCCAACTCGAGGACAGATCCTCCACAAGGGCTACTTGTGTAATACCCCAGTACAAGGTATTGTAATCTCAGCAGTTGAGTCAGGTACTCGTTCTTTTCACATTTTTATTATATTGTGTGTTGTATATCTTTAGGAAAGTTTTGTGTCGCACCCGTGCCAGCAAGGGTTAAGCTTCTTGCCACCTCACACCAAGTGGTCCAATGCCTAGGTCCTGATTGGACAAGGGGGTGGATCGGTCTCTCACCAGAAGTGGCAGTTGGAGGCAGGAAGGGCAGAGTATAGGGAGTGAGAAGGGTGAAGGATACTGGTATGAGGCTCTGCTGTTTGAGGGTAGCTTAGAAAGAAGAAAGCTGCGTTAATTGTGTAGTACCACATATCACAGAGGCTCTATCACAACCTGCAATAGGAGGAGGATTAGGCTGCCACCATACACTGGGCCACTTCAAGTCTGTTATAAGGGGGGATACAGACCACTACTCTCAACAGGTACACCATATTGCTGCTATGGTAAGGAGCTCCTGACCCCTCATCACCCTGCTGAGCACTTCTCTGTGGATTGGGAGAATTGTTTATAAGAACTGGTAATCTGTTATTTCCCTGAATAGAAGTTAATTATCTTCAGTAAAGACAGTATTATTTAGTGCCTCCGTTTGTGTGTCTGCGCAACTGCACCAATATTGCCATCTTGGCTACATCCCAGCCAGGCTGCACTACTACCCCCACCATACACCAGAGGGAGTACCCCGGTAAACCTGTCCAGACTACCAACAACTCAGGTGCATTCCCCTTTCCACTGGAGTGCTACACCCAAGGGAGACGCCTGTAACGTGACAGCTACTCCCAACCTCAACCACTCAGACTCATCTCCCTCTTTGCCATCCTCTGGGGCACATTACACTTACACTCTTGAATAAGTATGGGTGACACACAAGGGCTACTTGCACTCTTGAATCCCTGGGACCACCCAAGTGGCTCACTATTTGCTGCCTCTCATATAGTAACTCTTCTAGACAGTTCCCGATTCTGTCTCTCTTCTCCTGTCTACCTGTCTTTGTTCTTCTTAGTGAGTACTTATGTTGTGGATAGGAACAAAGGTAATATATGTGTGATCCTTTGTGTCTCCATTTTAATATGCCTTTATATTATGGCACGTAAAAGCTGCCTGTTTATCTTTACACTCACTAATGTGTTAACAAAATGGCTGCCACATAATGTGCATGTGCGTATAATCCAAGATGGCAGCTCCTCTGAGGTTATGCCCCATGTTCAGACATTCTTGAGTTATAGGGAGTATGCCTCAGCCAAGGATGTAACCAATAACGACTAATAGCTAGGCACATGTGATGCTTTCTTATCTTGCTAATCTTCAAAAAGTATAAAAACCTATAAATAAAGACAGAAAGTGTATTCACAGCTACAAGGCATGTTGTAATTTTCTTTCTTGGTGCTGCACTTTTACTTGTCCTAGGATAATTTGGAGACCCCACTAGGATGTAGAGCCCCTTTGAGGTTCCATCGATATTAATTGCCGCCCAATTGTGGGGCACGGGTTTTGATCTGATTAATCAGCCGAAACAGGATTGATATAGCTCCCACCACCAGATGCGAGATAGGATGGTACCCTCCTTGTCCTAGTACGGTAAGTTAAGTTATATAATTTCTTACTCAGAACGGCTCGTCTCTGTGTGGGTGTTGTTTCTTGTCCACAGGCTGGTTGCCAGGTCACGCTGACAGGTAACTGTGTCGCCCGTGCTCTTGAACCTATGTCCTGTCAAATTGTCTCCTTGTGGGGTTTTGTCTGCATGTCTGGAGGATTATCTGTGGGTTGATTGTGTCTTGGACAGCGCAGGTAGTCAGCCCAGTAATGGTGGAGATTACGGGTGACTAAGTGCCGGATATGTAACGCAGTGTCACTTTGTTTTATTAACCTGTGTAGTGAGAATAGCTACGGAACGGATGGTGCCAGGTAAACACATGCACTAGCGAAGAGCTCTGTCCTGTTTAGGCTGGCAGTTATATCCTAAGACTTTTCCTCTGGGGTGTTTTGTAACGTCGGTCAAGAAAGGGTTAAGTGTGTACCCATTAGTCAGCAGACACATTGTCAGGAAACAGTTATTTACAAGAGCTGTTCAGTAAATCGGATAATTTAGCGGACAGTGACATCTGCTGGTGTTACAAAACATAACAGTTTACTTTCCCGTGTAGAGAAAAATAAATAAATAATAGAAGATGGGACAAAGGGATTCTAGACACTTACAAGAAGGATATCACGCATGTAAGCTAGTTAAAGGGGTTGTATCATTTCATTAAATGGTCTTCAGAATAAAGGGACAGTGAAAACAAGCAACTTGCAACTGGATGTCATTTGCAAAGTTGTCTTGTTTTCACAGTCTCCCTTATCTTCGTTTTGTGTAAACACTGTTCCCCAGTGCTGGTTGGATTCCACCTCCTTTCATTTCATTGGCTGCCGGCTGCAGTAATTTACATTCTGTCTGGCCCCCCGGTCGTATTCATGGGAGCGCGCATTCCCGCCTCGCTCACTTAGAGTAAGGGGCCGGCAACAATTTCACTCTATACAGCCACCAGCTCCTCATTGACACTGCAGCTGCTTCTACAATCAGAAAACAGCAGAATTGTGCCTAATGCTCCTGCGTGTAAGGGGCCGGCAACAATTTCCCTCTATAGAGCTAGCTGCTCCTCAGTGACTCTGCAACTGCTTCTACAATTAGAAAACAGCATAATTGTGCCTTATGTAAACATAGAAGGGGGATGGATTTGTGCTCTGGATGAGTTCATAGAAGACTGGATTTAACTGTAACAAACCTCCAGCTGTGAGAGGAGAAGAGATCAGTGCTCTGAGTTCATAGAAGACTGAATGCAGGCCTGTGGTATGTAAGCAGCTGTTACAAAATAAGACTGCATAGCGAGAGGACAGTGACATGTGGACTCAGAGGGGGGAACACACTGACTCGGGAGTAAGCATGAACAGTGAAGGGGGGATGATGTCATCCTCCTCCAGTTAATTAACACCCAGCTGGGAGGGGAAGAAACGCCTCTGGATTTCAGGAACTGAGGGAATCAAGCTTCAAGAAAACACCCGAACTGATGGCGCGATACATCCCCTTTAAAGACAGGGAGGGCAAATTAGCAACAAAAAGGATGAAAGATTTGTTAAAAGTGGCTAATATGCATCTAGAGGGCAGACTGCAAGTGGAACAATGGCAAAGATGTCTGACAGACAAGAGAGGAAGATTGATAGATGATAATTGATTACTCTCTGCTTAAGCGTGGTACTGTTAAGGAGATTCACAATGCAGGCTGGACTGAGGAATGTTTAGAGGATGGTGAAGCCAGTAAATTCTTGTATCATCCACTGCCGACTCCCTGCCTTATCATGGCAAGGAATGTGTGTGGGTGTGCCCTTTGTGTGTTGAGCAGAATCCAGAATGGTGTCACATTTGTCACTTGCAGCACACCACGCCAAGCCTTGGGTGTGTCTGTAGAACAGTGAGGGACCCCTCAAATGCCCACCTTGTCCACGCCCTCTGCACCCCGCATTCCCAGCCTACCAGAACCTGTGTTGCCTGCTTCCACCCCTTCTGCGTCACTTCCGCTCCCAGCTGCAACCAGCATGCCCAGCCTACCGCAACCTGTGGTGCCAGCGTCAACCCCCTCTGTGTCACTTCCGCCCCCAGCTGCACCCAGCACGCCCAGCTTACCGGAACCTGTCATGCCAGTGTCCACCCCTTCTGTGTCACTTCCGCCCCCACCTGCTCCCATCTTGCTCGGCCTACCGGAACCTTTGGTGCCACTGCTCACACCTTCCCGGAGTTAACACCCACTTCCAGAGCCAAGATGGCAACCCTATACCCAGTGCTTGATGCAACCACGGGTCAGCCCTGGCAGAAGCCACAGCCTGATCACCTTATAATTTTAGGAAATGAGGACGAAGAGGCCACAGGGGCAAGAGCAAGGGGCAAGAGCTGAGGCAAAGTGGAGAGACTTCAGGCACAAGTAAACGAGCTCTGAAAGGAGTTTTTGGAACGAAGGGGGGACATCCAGGCATTGAAACAGAATAGAGACCATCACCAACCCCCTGCATTATTCCCATTCAGTTCACGGATGTTCACCCTTCTCCTGAACACAACAACATGCCTTGTACCAGGGAGGTTCTGGACCCCACAAAGGAAGAGGAGATGTCTGATGACAGCCATCTTGTCTCACAAGGGGTGGGAGCCAAGGCACGCTCCTACTATGTTACATTCCCCCCATCCCAGGCAGTTGTTCTCACTAACAACCCATGCCCTTCTATCGGAAGATAGCGCAAATTTGTAAGAGTTACACCGCAACCTGGAAAGACCTGACTGGACTGTACAAAGTCAGATGCGGGGAATTTTTTGGGCCCCACCGGGAAAAGTCTTTAGTAAAACCCCGAGAAAAAATAAACTCTCTGAAAATCAGGGGCTGAGTTCTGTAAGCAGTTGTTACAGAGGGCAAAGACCGCCTGTCCCATCAAGAGACACCTTGATGACCCGATGCAGACGGGGGGGAATCAGTGAGAAAAATTTTAAACCGGATGTTGGATGTTCAAGGATTTGGGATTTTAACAGGGGGAAGGAATTCAAAAATGCTAACCCCGCCTTTGTCCAATGGCCTCAGAGAACCATAAAAGAAAAAAGTTGAAAATGGTGAACCGGAATTTCAAAACATTTCCCACTGAAATGTCCCCCCAAGTTGCCAATGGGGGCGAGATCAACCTTTTTACCATCAACCAACCCAAACAAAAAACCCCTAATGGTGTAGAGGGGCACGAGGGCTGGAGGATGATTCAAACCACCCAAACCATTCGCCTCCCCGCTAAAAACTGCAGTTTGCCAGGCCATTTTAGAAAAGAGTGCAGGAGGCCCCCACGAAGCGGAGGGAGAAGATACTGGAATAACATAAGAGGTGGCTGATGGAAGCAGGATTCCAGGAGACAACCTGATTGTGGCCAACAGCCGCCACCACAACAAAATCAGGCATAGGAGTCTGGCAATCCAGTGTCTACCCCTATCTTCACCCACCACGCAACAGCAATATCACCTTCATGACCCACCCCCGCCATCATTCTTCCAGTGGGCAAGGCGTCAAAAAAATTTATAGTAGACACTGGTGCAGCCAGAAGTGTCCTCCAGTCCTGTTGCATAACTCCATGGGAGATTTCCAATATCGTCGGGAATGAGAGGAGCTGTTCCATCAAGGTTTTGCTCTGCTGGCAGCCAAAGTTAATTTTTCACTTTAAGAGTGCTGCTTTTTCATGAAAATAAATATATATTGGGCCCACTCACCTTCTCGCAGTCCCTGGTTCCAACAGTCATCTCTTCAAAAAGTGACACCCTGTCCAAAAAGGTGACGTCAGCACGGTGCACTGTGGCCGCAGTGCTGAAGTCACCTTTTTCATCTAACATGGTGTGGCGTTTTGAAGGGAGGGCTGCTGGGACCAGGGACTGCGAGAAGATGAGTGGGTGACAACAATAGAAATCACTTTTTAATCAATTGGGCAACCTACAAGAAAGGGTTGTAATCAAAGGAAAATTAACTTAAGAATGAGTCCCTGCTCTTTGGTGTCATACTCGCTCCAGTACAGTGCCTCGCACATATGGCTCCATTCTTAGTTCTTCAGCACACTGTTTTTGTACCCGGGGGAGCTTTATCCCAGAGTTTGGGGTGGGTATGTAGCTGAAATTACCAAAACAAAAAACTCTATTTTAATTTACATGAATTAATTGAAAAACAAAAGTTTTTACATTATATTGTGGCAAAGTGTGCTGCAGACAATACAAGTATATTACAAAATAGTAAATTTCTCCTTAAAGAGCCACTAAAGTTTGCAAGCACTTCTAAACATAATCTAATTTTTTGGGATAAAAAAAGCTAGAGAGGTGTTGACATCAATGACAGTCACTACGTAGATTAGTCTGGATACATCCACATCCATGTAGTGGTATGGATTGGGAGGCATGGTGATGCATCCCACTTCCACTTAGTACAGAAAGAAAAGTAAAAGACCTTTCAACAGTGAAAGGGACCTGCAAGAAGACGGGCACTATAGGTGGAATGTATAGTGTATTATAGAATACTATTGAGTTTTTTGATGTGGACTCAGACCAAAATCTGCACCATAAAAAACATGTACAAAGCTTTGTGGTCGGTTTTCTTGCAGTTCCATTGACTTTAAGACTGCATTCCCATGGCACAGACCAAATATTGGTCAGGAAATTTGGTCTTTTTTGGCACACAGGGGGACGGCTTTTGTCTGATTTGCGGGTTCAAGCCTCCCCCCTTCGCACCCACATGTTCATGTGTCAAGAACCGTCCAGCGGAAAATCCGTGCATTGGGGACTGCTGCATGGATTTTCTATTAATGTCAATGTAAGAGTTTAACAGTCGGTTTACAGACGGTTTTCAAATCCAAAAAACCTCTGTAAAACCGACAGAAAACCTGTGACGTGGGGACAAGCCCTAATAGTAAATATTCCACCAGTTTCAGAGTGAAATCCACTGGAAGAATTAACATGTTCTTTTTTCGTTTTTTGAAATATCGGCAGTTTGAAATATGTCCTCAGAAAATTCGAGTTGTGCGGACTATACTGGTATTTTTTATTGAGGTCTATGATTTACAGACTGTTTCTGAAATTCAGAATCTGTGTCTAAAGCTGACTGTAAATTCTTGCCATGTAAATGGACCTTTAAAGTTAAATGGGTTTTCTCAGTACAAGTTTGGCAGACATGAGTTGTTTCTCTGTCTATTACAGCTTCTAATCCAGAGGCGGGTCTCTTCTGGTGACATCATCATTCTGTGTGAGCAGTGGAAGAGGATGTCACAGCTCTGCAGACCTCCTGCAATGGCCAGTTCTCATGTCTGGAGAGCTGTCAACTTCCTCCCAGGCTGCATAAGCTCCTTGTAATAAGAGAACCTGCATTGATGTAAGCAGATATAAATACAAGCCCCCTAATGTTACAGAAAGCAACATCTTGTCATTGTGTCTAGCAGAGTGTGTGTTATTGGGTGGGGGAGTGAATCTAGCATTGCCCAGATCCTGCACATTAGAGCTGTCCCTAGCAGAGCAGCCTTCAGTCAGATTCACTTTTAGTTTGAAAGAGCTCAGGGGTGAGTAAGCAAAGAGCATGCTGGCAGCCAATCACAACACAGGGAGCATGTCCCACATAGGGGGCATTTCCTATTCAGGGTGTTGAACTAATCAAGCAGTCCATCACAGCAAATGGAGCGTTATCCTACTAAAATTGAATTTTAAAGGGGGTTGAACACGAATTTTAGCTCATAGTCAAATATTTAATTATTTAGGTAATGAAAAACCCAATTTGAAAAAAGTGCTTTTTTTTCTGTCCCCCTCATTACAGATATGATCTTTTTATGGGGAAAAACTTTTTTAAATCCCAAACCCAGCGGGACTTTTAAAAGTCAATGGGTGGTTGCTAACGGTTAAATTAAATACAAGGTGTTACTAACTCCAAAGGGAAATTAAATACCCCAAAATTTGTTTTCCCTTAATATCAGGCTTTCCACATCTGTCCGCTTGCGTGGTCTAACCCTAAATAGTCCACCAACAATTTTTAAAGGTTTTTAAACTAGAATAAAATTGGAAAAAATTTTCGTTTATGCCATCAACATCTGTGGTGGAACAACCCCTTTAAATGTGTAAATATCGCAAAGTGATTCAACCATATCTTGTTAAAAAATTATGTCTTCCAAAACATCTGAAGGCAGTTTTGTGGGTGTTATTCTGGGTTTTTAAAGGATAGAGTCTCCCCTTAAAGTCCCGGGAAAGTGGCCCTCAAGGTACTGGGTTGAAAAACCGAAATTTCCCTAAAAAGTCACACCCCAGTCAAAGGGGGCTTAAAAAAAGGTCAAAAAGGGGTTTAATAAATTATGTTGAGGTTTTGGGTTGGCTATCGAGATCGATCGATATTTCGTGGGCGGCCGCAATGGGGAAAAAGGTTTTTCGATAGTGAGCATCGTTTAATCCCGGGGATGACCTTTAAAAAAGTCTATGGGAGGGGCAACAACACCCTTCTTTAAATTACCCCCAAAAAAGGGCTGGAGAAGCTAAAATTAACAACCAAAACATCAAATGGCTAAACTACATCTTAGGCAACACCTTAGGTTATAAAAGTCACAAAAAAAAAGTCACAGACCATTTACTTCCCGTCTTTTACCCCAGCCGGGCCCCTTAAACCTGCATCACCCCCCAAAATTAAAAAAAGGGAAAAGGAAAATTATGTTTTTGAACCATCATGTTACTTGAACGGGAAAATTTAAATTTCCCTGTCCTGGAACCCCAGCATGAGCCCCAAACCTGCTTTTGACCCCCACATTAAAAAAAGTCCCGGGAAAAAAAAGGAGTTTTTTCAACCCCCAAATTTTAGTTGAACTGGACATTGCTAACCTTTTTGGGGCCCACAGCATGAGCCCAAACCGCATGACCCCCACATTTAAAAAGTCCCGGGAAAAAAAGGAGTCTTTCAACCACCATTTTAGTTAAACTGGAAAATTGACTATCCCCTTTTTTTTCCCTGGGCCCCCAGCATCCCCAAAAAACCCTCATGCCCCCCAAATTTAAAAAAGTCCCGGGAAAAAGGAGTTTTTCAACCCCATTTTGTTTAAAGGGACTTTGACTATACCTGCCGGGGAAAAAGAAATGAGCCCCAAAAAACCCCCATGCCCCCCACTTTTAAAAAGTCCCGGGAAAAAGGAGTCTTTTCAACCCCCCATTTTAGTTTCACTGGACATTGACTATCCCTTTTTGTCCTGGGCCCAGCATGACCCCAGGGCGGAGTTACAGTGGGTCCCGGTGAAGGCCCCGGGCTGGGTCCGTCACTATTAAAAACGCGGGTTTTAAAATTTTCCCGATAAACCAGCAAAAAAAACCCGTGTGTGAAGCAGGGGTGGGAAGGGGAAAGGTGTGAGAACTCACCCTTTCCCTCAAACACAGTCAATACCGGGTTTACCCGCTTGCCCCCCCGAAAAGGTGTGGACCAATTGAGCTTCACTTGGAAAAAACCTGGGGTTAACGCTCCTGTTACCCCCAAAGGTGCCCTTTTTCTTGGCTTTCTTTTTTCTTTTTTACTCACGTGCTGGGGAAATTTGGTCTCTGTACTTTGTTCTTGTCCTTGCCCCAAATACCCCAATGCCCCTCTGAAAAACCCTACATCTGGTCAAGTTTTCCTTTTTACCTCCCTTTTTACAATTAGAGGAAATTTTTTTAAACAGCTTTTTTTGGGTTAAATGAAAATTTTTTTATTCCCTTTAATTCAGAAAAAAACTTTTTTTAAAAAATGGGGAGGGAAAACCCCCCCAGTCTTTGTTTCTTTTTTTTTCATTGTATTTAAAATTTGGGTTGCCCTCAATACAGGGTTTGGATAGTATTTTAAAAGACTTGCAAAAACAAGTCATTTTGAAATTAGTGCCATTAACAGTGTCCTACCTTTTCCCGGGTTTCTGCAGCCCCTCCCCCTTTGGAGCCACTCTTGACAATTGTAAAAAACCCAAATGTCTGTTGAAACAACATTTTTTAGAATAGGCCCTGTAGTATAGCTGCAGGGTCAAGCAAAATGCCCCCAAAAATTAAAAAGCATGCCCCCTTGACCCACTTTGGTAAATTTGGGTAAAGGGAACAAATGTCTGTTAGAAACAAATTTTTTTAGAAAAAGGACCTGTAGTAAAGCTGCATGTCCAGCAAAATCCCCCCAAAAAATTAAAAAGCATGCCCCTTGACCACTTTGGTCAATTGTAAAGAAAAAAATGTCTGTTAGAAACAACATTTTTTAGATGGGCCCCCTGTAGTATAGCTCCCATGCACAGAAAAATTTCCCCCCAAAAATTTTTTAAAAAGAAAGCCCCTTGGGAGCCCCTTTGGCCCAAAGGGAAAAGAAAAAAATGCTGTTAAAAAACAAAATTTTTTAGAATAGGCCCTTTGAAGTATTGCTGATTTAAAAGCAAAATGACCCAAAAAATTAAAAAATAAATTTTCTCGAAAAATTTTTAAAAATTGTGGGGAGAAAATTGCCACTTAGAAGCCCATTTTTTGTTACAAAGGCCCAAAGTTTAAATTGCTGAATCTCACAGTTTAACATGCCCCCAAAAAAATTATAAATATGACTTCTCGCCATTAAAAAAAATTGGGGAGGGAAAGGGCCAATTAGAACCCCAAATTTGTTCCAAAGGCCCAATGATTATTGCGTATCTCACAGAACATAAACCTAAAAAAACCATTGACAATGCAAAACTTTTTAAAGTTAAAGTGAGTAAATGGTTAGGGTGTTGTCATAAAACCCTTTGTTTTCCCTTTACGGGTCTCCTCACACCCCAAAACCACCCAAAATGCTGTTGGGAAAAAAAGAAAAAATTGAAAGAAAGAAATGTTATTTTAAAAAAAAGTTTTAAAGGGGGACCTTTTTCTTTTAAAAAGGGAAATGTGAAGTGACGGGCAAAAAAATGGTGACCTGGGAAATTTGGGGGGCCAAAACATATCAGAGATCCATGCCTGTTTTCATCTTGATGAAAGTAAAAAAACGTTTCCCTTTTTTACCCTGTGGAACCCGGGATCGTTTTGTCTGTAATGACTCCTCCAGCGGGTGCTGAAGGTCCGCTCAGATATAAAGCGGGCTGCTGGGCAGGACAACACCTTTTATGGCGTGCCGGCCGGGGGGCCCCCATTGTCCATTTTGGAAAACCCAGAAGTCTTTTTGGGGTTTCCGGGAACACATCCCAAAAACACGGTGTTGGGGACCCCAGATAGTCGTGCCCCATGATCTTAAGTTTGATCTTGTGTTTTGGTGTGTGCCCTGCATTGCATTCTTTGGGGTGAGGTGGTAAACAAAGATTCCCAAAGGTCACCCATTAGGCTTCTGCCACCTTGCCTGCTGTTTGCGCACGCCTATTTGGGGCACTCTACTGCTGTCACTCGTATTTTTTCCCCACCGTGCCCATTTGGGGAACGTAAAGCAGACGAAACAGATTTTCCCCAGTTGTTTAAATCAGCAAGGTCCCTTTTCCCCCTGCTTTTTACTCTCTATTTTGGGGGGGGAAAGGGAAAAGTTTTTTGTTTTTTTGTTTTTTTGGGGGGGATCCGGGGGGTGGCCACCCAGAAAACCTGTTGTTCATTTTGAGGGGCCTTAATGCAAGGATCATGTTGGAGGAAATGGAGCCCCCAAAGCACTCATGTGAGGAGGGCCTTGTTTTCCCCCAACCCTTCGGGGTTTTGGGGGGGGCACTAGCAAAACTGATCTTCCCATCTTCCCCCTCCACCTAAATTTTCGCCCAACCCCCTTTCCAAGGGGGGGACGTGGGAAACCCATCGGTGTTTTAGGAATACCTCCTCCCCTCCTCCGCTGCCCCCGGCACAGCTTCAAAAAAACACCTTTTGACTTCCCTTGAGATGATGCACCCTGGGCTGATGCCCCACCTTGCACTAGCCCCGGCCCCCAAACCCAAACTGCCTAAGGGAAGCCCCGATGAAATTGGGAAACTGTCGGCCTTGGGGGATTTGCGGAGAAAAAAGGCTCCGTGTCCGCATTTTGGTTTTCCGTTTTCCCTCCTTCGGGGCGGGACCTGTTTTTTTCAGAGTTTTCCAACGATGTTCCAGAACTAAGATCACCAAAATTTGCTCATGCTGCAAGGGCATTGTCCGAAAATGCCCCATTTTGGTGGCTTTTTAAAAACTGGGAAAAGGATGGTGCAGAGTTTCTTTACCTGCCCCCAACTCTGGGTTTGGTTTTCCAAAAACCCCGGGTCCGTCCCGCTGCTTGTCGGGCCCCTTTGGGGTCCCCTTACTGCTTTAATGGCTTTGGGGCTGCTCCCAAATCGGGGAGCATGTGGGGGGTTTGGAATTCCAGCGTTTTGCCAGTCAACAATGAGACGGTTAAAGGGGGGGGCGAGCTGACGCGGGCAACGCAGAAAGGCGGGCGAAGAAGGGTGCAAAACGGCGGAAGTGCAAAACTCAGCCCTTTCAGCCTTCTTCAGCAGGCAAAAAAGCCCCGGGTAGCTCTTTAAAAAATTTTTGGGACGAAAAGGTTAAATGACAGGGTTCCAGGCAAGGGATTGCTTCCACCTCCCGATTTTAAGGGGGCCCAGCAGATTTGCCCGTTTCGCAAAACCACCTTGCCTGGCCCCAAGGGTTTTCCTTGCCCACCCACCCGCGCTCGGTCTGTTGTTTTAAAACCCTTCCCCCACAGCTCTTACCTGTGTGTAAACGGTCTCCAAGGCAGTTTAAATTTTCCCAACACGGCCTGGTGTCCCGGGGAAAACGTGATGCCCCCAAAGAGGACCTTGGGGAAAAGCCCTGCACCACCCTGGGGTTTTTGAAGAGGGGGCCCCCGAGCCTAAAGGCCACCGTCACCCCCGAAAACATCCACCCAGCTCACCAGTGAGCTGTCACAGAGTTTTTAGCGGGCCAAAAAAAGCCGGGGTTTTTAAAGCCCAAAGTGTGGGTTTGGTGAGATGGACTTTTCCGGACACAGATGAGACAACGCGCTTAAAAATTTTAGATGACACGGGGCCGGGGAAAAGGGGCAGGAGGGCTTTTCTGGCAAAGAAATGCCCCCCCGGCATCGGGGTTTTGGGGGCAACGAGGGCCATGAGTGGGGGAACCCATCTGTGTCCCCCCAGACGGAAAGGCAACTTTTCCAAAGGGGGCCAAAATTTCCCTGGCAATGCCAAACTTTTCGGGGTTTTTTGGTTTTGGGATGGTTTGGGTTTAAAAGTGTTTCTTCTGCCCCCAAAACCGGGAAGAAAAAAGGGCGGGCCTGCGGGGGATTTGGCCGCTGAAAGGGTGCAGGTATAAAAACTGGCGGAAGGAGAAGGAGTAGGATGGGGGGCTCTGGTGGTGCTGGTGGTAAATCGGGCCCACGGGGGAAGGCTGGGAAAAGGGAGGTGAACCCTGACATGACTCTGGGGGGGGGGGGAGACATGGGCACTGAGGGGAAAAATTGGGTGGTGGGGAGGAAAAGGGGGAGGAGGGGGGACAGGGGTGTGACAGTGGTTTGGGGGGGGGGCTCGGGCGGTCTGGCCTTTTTTTGGGCCCAAATGTTCCCTCCCCAAAAATTTTAACTCATGCATTTTGCTGCATGTGAACCCAACATGTTGGTGGTGGTTTTAAACCCCTTAAGGGGTTTTCCTCTACTTATGCGTTTACGGCAAAGGGGGCATATGACATCGCTGGGTAATCAGGGGGCTTGCTCAAAGAAGGCCCCGGGTTGAAGGTCCCCGGACCTTTTTTACGGGGATAAGCGAGGAGCGGGGGTTTTCGCGGAACCCTGGCTGGCGGGTTTATATCACGGGCTTCGCGACCCCCCCTCCCTTTTTGTGGCCCGGGAAAACCCCTATTGACCCCCTACCCATCGTTTCCCCTCGTTTTCCCTGATGGGAAACGCTCGCCAAACAAAATTTTGCGGAAAAAAACCGGGGTGGGTCCCCAATGTCGTCCCTCATCATCAAAAACCCGGTGACTTGGGCGTTTTCCCGACTTTTTGGAAAACCGAAACTGGGGGGCTACAACAAGGGGGGACTGCCCAAAGGGGTTGCCCACCGCCCCGGGGGAATTTTCCCCCGAATTTACCGGTTTCCTTTACCTCCTCTGATGGGATCAGTAATGGGCTCAGAGCGACTAAAATAAACCTCTTGATCTTTTAAAAATTTCCTTCTGACCCCAACCGCATTTTGGTTTATCAAAGAGGTTTCAGACAATTGGGTTAAACCCCCAGTGGTGGGTAAAACGAGTTGACAATTTTGGGGTGCTTTTGTTGGAAAGGATGCTGATTAAGCTGATGACGACAAATTTTTTGGCCGTGACGCGGGGCGAGGGGGTAAGACTGCTAATGCAGGTTGATTAACCACTGAAGGGGGGGGGTTGGCGACGATGTTCGTTTTCTTAATTCACAGGGCCCTGGGCCCCGCGATGAACAGGGCCTTTTCGGTCCGCAAATGAAAGATCCCCTGGCATGCGTGTTGCCCCCAGCACTGGAAGGAGCAAACCCTTTTCTCGTTTTTTCTAAACCCCCAAAGTGGGTACCCCCCTCTTTGCTCGCTTACCAACCCGCATTTCGCCCATGTTTAGAAATATTAAAAAATTTTAAAGGTATGGAATAGTTTTGGAAAATCTTTATTAAAAGACGGGGAAATCCAGCTATTCCCCAAAACCCTCTAACAAAAAAAAAAAAAATTGGGTGGATTCAAATTTAAAATGGGAAGGTGGGTTTTAAAAAATTCTGGGCTGGGCCCAAAAATTTCCAAAAAAAACGTTTTTGTTATTTTTGGTATAATAAACGGTATTTTTTTCACCTTTTCAATTAACCCGTGGGTTTTTTAAAATTTCTGTTTTTAAAAATTTAAAGTTTGTTCCCGCGTCAATGAACAAATCTGGGTGCCAAAAGTTTAAAAAACACGTTTAAATGTTATGTTTGAAAATAAAAAACGGTATTTTTTGGGACCTTTCAATTCCCTGTTTGGGTTTTAGAATTTCTGTTTTAGATTTTACGTAGAAACTTTCGTTTAATGAACAGTGCTGAGTGCGCAAAAGTAAAAAAAAACGTAACTGTTTTTGTTTTGATATAATAAACTTTAAATTTTTTTGCACCTTTTAATTTCACCTGTGGTGAAAATAAATTCGTTTTAAGATTTTCCCTAGATGCTGCGTTAATGAACAGTGCTGGGTGCGCAAAAAATCCAAAAAAAACGCAACTGTTTTGTTTTAATATAATAAAAGGTATTTTTTTGCCTTTCAATTTACCCGTGGTGAATAAAAAATTGCTGTTTTAAGATTTACTTTGATGCTGGTCAATGAACCCTGCTTTAGTGCGCAAAAATCAAAAAAAAAACGTACTGTGATGTTTTCGTATGATACACCCGGTTTTTTTTTGGCAAAAAAAACAACCTGTCTGACTAAAGTTTTCTGGTTTTGTAATTTAAGTGCAAGGGGATATATCAAAAAGTCACAGGGGGTAATGGGTAAAAAATTTAACACCTATCTGAAAAGGATAATGATAAAAAAATTTTAGTTTTGCAGCTAACCCAAAAAAACCCCGGCAGTTACTAAAATGAAGGGTTTTTCCAAAAAAAGTTTAAACTGCCCAATATCCCGGGAAAAATTTCAATTTGCAAAATGTTTAAAAATAAAGAAATTCCAATACAATGTTACCCCAAGTCTTGGGGTTAACTTTTTCCAGTGTTTTTAAAGATAGAGCTTTTTCTTTTGGGTTTGCCCGCGGGGGGCCCCCCCCCGCTCCCCCGCCTTTTAAATTTTCAAATGGTAGATTCTGCCCTTTTAAAAATTTTCTAGCTAACTTCATAAAAATGTTCAAATCCCCAATCTAACTAAATTGGAAGGGGCAAGAAAAAGTAGAGGTTTCTCTGTGCAAAAAATTTTGACTTTTTTTCGCTGAGGGTGTTGGCCAAGCAGAACGCAGGTCCTATCCCTAGAGCGCTGGGGGACACTGAGGCTTTTTAAAAAAGGAAACGCTGTTCTTGTAAAACGGGGTCATTTTGATTTTTTCCAGCCAATCGCAACCTTTCAATCCCAGTCATGATTTGCACACACAACTCACCCCCGCTCTATTGTAAACTGATTTGCTGGCCGCCCCCCAAAATTAAGGGAACCCCCGAAAAAAGGCGCGATTTTTAATAGATGATGCACGATTTTAAAAACCCTTTAAAATTTTCGCAAGGGTCTTTGGGAAAATTTTGATCACCATAAAAACCCTTTCCGATTTCAAATTTGGGCGATAAAAATGCTAACACAAAACTGATCCCCCAAAAGACAGAGTAAATTTCTCCCAAAAAATTTGGGAAAACTAAGGTTTATAGCAGGCGCTTTTTAATTCCCTTTGGGGCTTTTTTCCCCGGAGGACTGGGCCCCCTCCTCTCCCAACTCATGTAAATTATGATAGCTACTGTATCATGAAAGCCACATTGAACCCAAGGAACTTCCTCTAAGAACATATGGGTCACTAAAAGTTTTTTTTGGGGGGAGGGGATGAAGGAGGTTATGCATCACCTGCCTGTACCAATGAACAGAATCAAATTCCCTGCCGGGTTACCCTATTCTTTTCCCTTTTTTCCTTTTCCCTTTAAAAAAACCCGGGTTTCTTAGAGTAAGACACCTCACCTACAGCTGCAGCACTGTTCACTGTAGATATTTATATTTATAAAATCCCAATTTATGCATTCTGTGATTAGTTTATACATAGTAAATCTTACATCCACAGGATAGGGACTTTACATCTTATTTACCATCCCGTTATTTGGGGTACAAAAAAAGGAGCTTTAGGTAAAGTTTAAGCCTCTTATGCCCAAAATAAAAATGGTTTAAACCGTAATGATATTGGAAGCACCTTTAGGTTCAATGGGGCCAGCAGATCTTTTTATGTGACGTCATCTCTGTGAGTTGGATCTACATAAGAAGAATGTCGATTCTCTACCCCAGTGCTTTAACACCAGACAATACATGCATGTACCTTTTTTTTCAACTCTGTAGTGATTTGGATGAGGTCAGTGACTGCAGATATTAGGTAAACCTCTTGTGTGCATACACTCCGTAAAGGCGAATGCAGGTATGGTTTTTTTTTTTTTTTTTTTTGTTTTTTTTTGTTTCTTGTCAGACACACTACAGTCTCGTGGAAGTTTCTGCTTATATCACAGTAAGCACTTTGTGGCTATATGCTGTGGGGACCCTTCCTTAATCTGTTTGTTACCCAAATTTTATGTGCTTTCATCAACTTGGGGGGCACTGGAGCAGATTTAAAAACCCCCCTTCTTTTTTAAACTGGGGAAAAAACAAAAGAGGAATGTTTCTGGGAAAAATTTCATGATTTAACGTTCTCTTCATGTTGAAGCTTTATAGTGAGACAACCCCTTTAACCCTTAACTTATATCCCCTAACACCATCCCATGATAAGGATGATGTTTTAATAAATGGGGCAATTGAAACATGTTAAGATACTCAATATGTTTTACTAATAGGGTTAATTAGGGTGATCATATAAGGGAGGGCCCCGTCTGGAACCTCACCCTATTGGAACAATCCACCTTTATTTTAGTGAGGGTTATCTAGACATATAAAAAATTTTTATGGGGGTTACATCCCGGGGTTTCCCTCCCCTTTTTTTAATACACCCTTTATTTTGATTTTTGGGGGTTTTAAATTTTGTTTGGTTTATTTTTTTTTAAACATTAAAAAGGGGGTTTTTTTTTGGGTTTATAAAATTTAAAGGGTTTTTTTCCATTTGAACTGTTCCCTGCTTTTTCAGCTTAAATTTTCCCGAATTGAATTTGAAATCCAGGGGAGAGTTTCTTCTCTCACAGGCGTTCTTTCCCCCCAGGAGGCGTTTTCTCCCTCACTGAAGACTGTGAAATAAACATTTTTGGGGTGAGGCAGTAGAAGGGAGAAGGGGTATCTGCAAAAAAAGGAAACAGCCCATACAGCCCCCCGATTTCTTTTTAAAGTGTCTGCAAATTTTAGGCTGAATTCCCTTTAAACTCCTTTCTGGCTATATGGAGTTTTACACACAGCCTGAACTGATGGGACATGTGAAAGGGGGTGTACCCCTGCCCCCTTTCCCTCTGTTAAACCCGGCAACAGACTGGGTTGTATGGAGCAAGCACACTGCCCTCCCCCCTCCCCCTTCCCCTTTTTAACAAGGGAGGAGACTCATAATGGGTTAAAAGTTATATGAGGGGGGATCTGTGACTTAAAAAACCAGAATTGCCCCGATTATTCACCCCAGAACTGGGAGAAAGTGTATAAGCCAGCAAACCCCTTTGGGTTTTACTTTCCCAAATTTTTTTAACCGCTCAGGGGGGGAGGGGGAAAAAACAGAGGGGACATTATGAAACTCGCCACGTCGGGGGGAAACCCTTTTCCCCTGACGCCGAATTGCAAATTTCGGGCCCATCTCTCCATTTGACTTTCAATGGGAGGAAGTAGCTAGCACTCTGATTGGGTGGAAAAGGCAAGCCACCGCTAGCTCAGCCAAAACAGCCTTTTCCCGTAATTTTTACTGGGATTTTTAACTGTCCCGCCTTTTATTTTGATTGGCAACACTTTTCCATGGATAAAAATGGGCTTTGTCGCTCCTATTCTATTGGTGGTTTTTTGCCCCACCAATGAAATAGCTTACAGAATTTGAATTACTGTATTTCCTGGCAATTCTCTCTATTGCAATTCCCGATGTATCGCCGGTCACGGCGACAAACGCGTTGTTCGGGAGAGAATTGATTTATGTTTATAGAATGTTTGAGCTCTTTTTCAGAGGATATTTTACAACTAATAAAAATGTTTTTTTTTATTCATACTCCATGCCGCACGGCGCTGAGCGCCGAGATTGCATTACGCCCATCTCTCCATAGACTACAATGGGAGAAGTAGCTCGCGCTCTGATTGGCTGGGACAGCCAAGCCCCCGCTAGCTCAACCAATCAGCTCTTTTCAGCATTTTTACTGTATTTTGAACTGTCCCGCCTTTGATTTTGATTGGTCTATAGTTCTCCATAGGTTTTAATGGTTCACTGTCGCTCCTATTCTGATTGGCTGGTTTATGCCAACCAATGAGAATAGCTTTCAGAATTTGAATTACTGTATTTCCCGGCAATTTCCAATATCCGAATTCTTGATATTGCGCCCTTCTAGATATTTGGAAAGTGATTTTTTTAAAAATATTTATTATTTTTGAGGTTGAGCTCTTTTCTGACAATGTTTTCCGCCTTTATAAAGGCGATTTTTTTGGGATCATTCTCCTGCCGCACGGAGCTGAGCGCCGAGATTTCTCTTGCGATCTTCTATGCTTCCTCACATGTTCTGTTCTTGCTTCACTTCACCTCCGCCGGAGCATTTAGACCAAAATAAACTAGGTCTGACTGTCGGAGCTGCCGAGCGCTGCAATGCGCCGAGCTTTGGCGAGCCGCCATAGTACATGCCTCGGGGTTTTTGAGCGCGCCGCGTCCCGCCCCGGAACGCCTACACCGCGCCCACACCGCACCCATTGCCCGCCCCTTCATGCGGGGCGCAGCTGAAAGTGGCGAACGCTGCGCCTAACACCGCATCCCTGCGTCCGACAGGGGGATTCGGGCCGGGAGGCGCAGTTTACTCCTAAAAACAGGCGAAAAGCCCGTTCATACATGTCGCCCAGAGTGTGCAGGCAGCCAATCACAGCACAGGGGGCGTGGCCGGGGCTTTTCCTGTCTGGAGGCATATCCTAACAGGCTGAATGAAATGTCAGCCAGCCAATAACAGTGCAGGGGGCATGTCTAGGGGGGGCGAGATCCAGCCAGGGGGCGTGTCCCGACCAGCAGCAGCAGAAACAGAATACAGATTTACAGAAAAGCTCATATCTGCTAAACCAAGTGACAGAGGTAATGCAACCCAATTACAAAAGTACTTATTTTTACTGTCCCCATAATCTGAGACATGATCTTTGTAGTAATAAAACCCCTTTAAGGACACTCCTTTTGTATATTAGTGTTTGATGTCAAGGAGCTCACAGTGACTATACTGTACATTGTTTTCCAGTAGGTACCTGTGTCTTTCACCTCCAGAATTCATACAGCGTCATTAGACTGAGAGGTTTAATGACAATCTTCTTAGGGAAGCAGAGCTGGTTGCAGACATTTAGCGACTAATGTAAACTTGCTTGTAGACCACCACAAGTTTAATATCTCATATACCATAAAGAAGTAAATAGAATGTTTGGAACACTTTTAAAATTTTATTTGGATCATAAGCATTGGTCTCTTTTTTTTCTTTTTTTTCTTTTTTTTCTTTTTTTTTTTAAATGTGCTAACTGGGTGGGTGTATCTTCTAAACTTGGCTTCTAATTCACAGATATTTCAGGTGTTAAAGAGATTCAAGTTTCTCTCTAGCTCCAGGTAAGTCTCTTAGTGTTAAGGGTTATAAGTTGTTCTTCATTGGGTTTCTAGGTTGTACATTTGTTGGGACAAATAGATAGACAGTATTTATTTACCTTATGTCTCCAGAAACTGGATTTTGCAATAGTGTGTGCAAAGGCCCCACACTAAAACTGATTATCTGGTTCCTCTTTAAAGAGTTGAAAATCTCCAACTTCCTTATTTAAACTATTTTTGCTCTTTTTAACAGGGCTGTAGAGTCGGAGTCGGTGCCCATTTTGTGGAGTCAGTCGTTATAAAAGAGACCGACTCCGACTCCCAAAATATATAGGCTAAGATCCTACCATAGCATCAAAGAACACAGTAGTAGGTTACTGGAGCCGCCACAGATCGCAGCACAGTAAGGGGACGTCACAGCAGGGGTCACTCCATGAGGCCAGAGCTTTAAACTGTCACAAAACATGACAGAACCTGTTCTGTTAAACACTGATACATGTAGAGGCCCCCCCGAATAAGTGGAGAGGGTGTCGGCAGTAATTTTGCATTGACGTCTCTGATCATTTTGCCCTTCCTTTCATCCGTCAGTGTCTGCTTTCAATCAGTCAATAAATCCATCAGTATTGCTAAGGCCAAAAACAAACAGGAGTTGATCCAAAACAGAGATGACCAGTAACTGGGATATTTTCATGTCTTCTGTGTTCTGTATCCACTCCTGCTTTTGTTTAGACAATCCTGATCCTTCCCATTCCTTCTGACAGGTGAAAAGAAGGCGAAAACTAAATATAGTGGCAACGTCATAGAGTGGTGAGGGGGGAAACAGTATTAGGAAACCACAGGGTGTTCCAGTGAGACAGCGGTCACTTGGCAGCAGCATGAGTAGTCCACAGAGTGGCACAATGACAAATTCTGGAGGTGGCACCAACAGGAGTAGGCCACAGAGTGGCACAATGACACATTGTGGAGGTCACGGCAGCAGCCACAGCAGCAGCATGAGGTCAGACAGTGGCACAATGACATTCTGGAGGTGGCAAAAACAGTAGTAGGCCACAGAGTGGCACAATGACAGAGTGTGGAGGGCACGGCAGCAGCAAGAGCAGCAGCATGAGGTCAGAGAGTGGCACAATGATATTCTGGAGGTGGCAAAAACAGGAGTAGGCCACAGAGTAGCACAATGACAGAGTGGAGGTCACGGCAGCTGCAGCATGAGGTCACAGAGTGGCACAATGACACAGTGTGGAGGGCACGGCAGCAGCATGAGGTCAGAGAGTGGCACAATGACACAGTGTGGAGGTCACAGCATCAACAGCAGCAGCAGCATGAGGTCAAACAGTGGCACAATGACAGTCTGGAGATGGCAAAAAAAGGAGTAGGCCACAGAGTGGCACAATGACACAGTGTGGAGGTGGGTGGCAATACCAGTCCCTGGTAAAGATGGTGGTAGGCAGATGGAGAAACTGGCAGCAGATGTGTGGCATCAGGCCGATGGCGGCATCAGAATAGTGGCTGAGGCAGGTAGTTTGAACCCAGACTCATTTCTCAAAGTTTGGGTGAGGCGTCATGGCTGATGTAATCTGACGCCTAAGGCATTGGTGTGTGGAAATCCTGGCCGATCCACGCCTGATTCAACTTGACAAAGGTCAGTCGTTCCAAATTTCCCGTGGACAAGCGGGTTCTCTTTGGGGTAACGATGGCCCCCGCCACACTGAACACCCGCTCTGATGCCACACTGCTGGCCGGGCAAGACAGCTTCTCCACTGCAAACTCGGCAAGTTGTGGCCACACATCCAGTTTGACTGCCCAGTAGTCCAGCAGATCTTCTAACTGGGGTAGCAGAGTGCTGTCCAAGTAGGCCACCACCTGTTGGTTCAGGGTCTGCTCCAGGTCCTGCTGCTGCTGCTGCTGCTGGCAAGTGCCCTCCTCACTGGGCAGGTGAAGGAAGCTGCTCATTACCGACTCCAGACTTAGGTTGCTGTTGATGGAGCTGGTACTGCTCCTACCCCCCCACCTTCCCACAGCAGCCACGGCAGTTGTATGTGAGCACTGAGGAATCCCCTGTCAGACCTGTCAGAGGAGGGACGATTCCGCACATAGGCAGCGGCCAACTGACTACGGAGGATTTCCCTATAGAATTTGAGTTTTCCTTCCTCTCAGGAGCTGGGAAAAAGGCTCCCATTTTGGACCGGTAGCGAGGGTCCAATAGGGTGGAGAGCCAGAAGTCATCCCTCTGCCGGATGGTGATTATTCGGCTGTCACTAGCCAAGAAAATCAGCATGCTGTGGGCCATCTGCACAAGTGACTCCGAGGGACTCCCTGCCTCCATCTCCACTGTATACTGCCACGGTGCTTGCAGGTCATCTGCCTCGTCTTCCTCATCTCCATCTACCTCCTCCAGCTGCTCCTGCTCCTCCTCTCCTATCACCTGGGTAGAAAAGCCACTCATTTCACCAGACAATGCTTGTTCCCCAATGTCTTCCTCCTCCTCCAGTTCAGTCCCCACTGGACTCATGTGGCTGCGAGATGTAGTCGCCACGTCTCCAGTCCCCTGCCCAGACAGATTTTTCAGCATCTGTTCCAGGACATAAAGCAGTGGAATGACATAATTCATCCCATAGTCCTGGATACTGACAAATAAGTGGCCTTCTCAAATGGCCTCAGCAAACGGCAGGTGTCACACATTAGTTGCCACTAGCTGACATCAAAGTTACACAGGGGAGTACTCCTGTTCGCCTGGATCATCAAAAAATCGTTAATGGCCGTTCTCTGTTCATACAGTCGGTCCAACATGTGCAGGCTGGAATTCCAACGGGTGGAAACATCGCATATCAGCGTGTGTTGGGGGAGGCCGTTCTGCCGCTGCAACTCGAGGAGGGTGTGCCTGGCTTTATAGGAATGGATGAAGTGCATGCACAGTTTCCTGGCCATTTTCAGAATCTTCTGAAGATCAGTGGAAGACTTCAGGAACCTTTTCACAACCAGATTGAACATGTGCGCCATGCAGGGCACATGGACCATCCCTCCTCGGTGCAGCGCGGACACCATGTTCCTCCCATTGTCCGTCACCATGGTTCCGATTTGCAGTTGGCGCGGTGAAAGCCACACATCGATTTCTTGCTGCATGACGCGGAGAAGTTCCTCTCCTGTATGACTTCGTTCACCGAGGCAAGCCAGGTGTAGATCTGCGTGACACCGCTGTGCCCTACACATTTGGTATCATGGAGCAGTACTTGTGGAGGCTGAGATGGTGGTGGTGGTTGAGGAGGAGGAGGCGGACATTGGCGCAGGAGCAGCAGTTTGACAACGTGGAGGAGAAAGCAGTGTCTCCTGTCCAAGTTGTTGGTGTGGCTGGGCAGGAAGCACATTCACGCAGTGGGCCGTAAAGGACATTTAATGGCCCTGACCGTAGTTACAGCTCCACACGTCCATGTTGCCGTGCACCTTGGAACAAACCGATAAGCTCAAGGACTGGCCCACCTTCTGTTCTACATATTTGTGAAGGGCTGGTACTGCCTTTTTGGAAAAGAAATTACGACTTGGAACTCTCCACCTCGGCTCGGCACATGCCATTAGTTCTCTAAACGGTGCAGAGTCCACCATTTGGAAAGGGAGGGACTGCAGTACCAACAACTTGGACAGGAGCATGGTCAGCTTCTGCACCTTAGGATGGTTGGATGCATACTGTTGTCTCTTTGCAATCTCCTCATTGAACGACTGCTGGCGCCATGAGTAGCGAGGAGCAGGCGCATCTGGACCGGGAGATGTCAAAGAGAAACAGCTCCCTTCTGCAGAGGTGGTGGAGCCTTGACTGGCTGCAATGGCATGCGTGCCATCGGGCGCTGCTGAGGCGGCAGGATGGACCACCACATCTGAGCCACGTTTCTCCCAGGCCACCGGATGGTGACGCTGCATGTGTTGACGCAGGGCCGTGGTGCCAACGTTACATATACCCATATTCGGCTCCTCCGGTGTCTTAGCAAAGAACCGCGGAGTAGCTGATTTTACCACCAACGCTCCACACTGAGTGACTACTACCACCGCTGCCTCGCTGAGCCCCTGTGCCGCTACTTTATTGGACCTGCAAAGCGGGTTTTCTACCCCGTGGCCGCTTGGCTCCCGACCTTGCACTGCTGCTACCCTGCTGGCTCACGGCCACACTACCCACTTGCTGGCTGCGCCGCTGTCTGAGGCACAAGCTGACGCCCTCTTCTCCTGACGATGATGAAGCCCTTGCTTCACCCGACTCCCAAGTGCGGTCGGCTACATCATCATCGATTATTGTTTGGTCTTCACTGCTGTCCTCCTCAACGGTCTTGGTATGTAGAGGCTGACCCCTCACAACATGACCTCCCATGCCATTCTCCACATCTATACTTTGCTGCCTACTGCAAGAAGCAGGGGATATTGGCCCCATTTCTTTGCTGCAAAGTAGCTGCTGACTGTCCCCCTCAGATTGTTCATCCTTGCTGTATAGTGGCACTGAGCCCAGACCACATAGTAGATCTCTGGCTAAGGGAACCGGATGGGACGGGTTGAGGACAGGTGAGGGCCGCTGACCCGGGCCATGCCAACTAAGGGTTGTGTCTGACATTCTTGGCTAGGGTTGGCAGATGTCATCTGGGAAGAAGTGGATGACCTAGTCAACCAATCAAGAACCATTGGGTTGCTGAACAACACACGGCTGCTAGATGACAGCAGCAGTTCTGGCCTCACCGAATGACCCCTGCTGCGATGTCCCCTTGCTGTGCTGCGACCTGTGCCTGCGCCAGGAATGTTTGTGTCACTGCCAATCGCATGTGAAGAGCCTGCCACCTCTGTCTGACATACTGTTTGTTCAAAAATGTACAGACTCTGTTTAATGAAGATATCTGTATGATAAATATACACCCTGTATTTGACTCCAAATGAACCCACTAACAAGCTTGGGTAACCCTTGGATATAAATTGCGCTCCACAAATGGGCAGGAAAAATTTACTTGTATGTGCCATTTAAAAACATTGGGCGACATGTCCGAAAAGTGGCGTATCTATGTCAGTTTTAGGCGCATTAAATCAGTGTAAAGTGTGCCTGAAAGTCCGATACTTTCTAAAAAATTGGCATCAGATATACCTTGCATAAATTACTTAATGCGCCTAAAATGGCACATTGTATCAAAAAAGGGGGCATTGCATCAAAAAAGGGGGCATTGTATCAAAAATGGGCGCATTGCTGAACTCGCGGCATATAGCATATCATTGGTAGTATATGGTATGCGTCTATCGAAGCTCATTGTCCAGCAGGGGCGCATAACATATGTAAGGTGCCTCAATAGGTGAATTTCGCAACGGGACGCACAGTACACCATATTTAAGTGCAATACAAAGTGTCGTTCCCGGCGTATAATGCGCCTAGTCTTGATGTATGACAGTTCATTTACAACAAGAGTATGGCGTCAAAAGTGGGTTTGCCATAAAATAGAACGAAAAACTTGCGTTGGTGTGTTGGGACATGTCGCCCATTGTGTATTTTACTGAATATAAAAGCACAAACAGGCTTAATTAACCTTCGGATATAAATTATGCTACAGGCAAAATTTCTTCTTTGGCATTGAAAAACACTGTTTCTTTTACTGACTACAACAGCAGAAAAACGCTTAATTAACCCTTGGATCTAAATTGCGCAAAAGAAATGAGCTGGCAAAAATTAACAGCTATGTGGCATGTTAAAACGACGTGTATTTTACTGACTACAACAGCAGAAAAACGCTTAATTAACCTTCGGATATGAATTATGCTACAGGCAAAATTTCTTCTTTGGCGTTGAAAAACACAGTTTCTTTTACTGACTACAACAGCAGAAAAACGCTTAATTAATCCTTGGATCTAAATTGCGCAACAGAAATGAGCTGGCAAAAAGTAACAGCTATGTGGCGTGTTAAAATAATGTTTCTTTTACTGACTACAACAGCAGAAAAAGGGTTAATTAACCTTCGGATATGAATTATGCTACAGGCAAAATTTCTTCTTTGGCGTTTGAAAAACACCGTTTCTTTTACTGACTACAATAGCAGAAAAACACTTGATTAACCCTTGGATATAAATTGCTCAAAAGAAATGAGCTGCCAACAATGAACAGCTATGTGGCGTGTTAAAACGACGTGTATTTTACTGACTACAACAGCAGAAAAACGCTTAATTAACCTTTGGATATGAATTATGCTACAGGCAAAATTTCTTCTTTGGCGTTTAAAAAAAAACCTTTCTTTTACTGACTACAATAGCACAAACACGCTTAAGTAGCCCTTGGATATAAATTGCGCAAAAGAAATGAGCAGCCAAAAATTAACTGGTATTTGGATTGAAAAAACGCTGTTTCTTTAACTGAATACAACAGCAAAAACAGGCTTAGATAACCCTTGGATATTCAATGTGCTCCAGAACTGAGCAGATAGCATTAAAATGTATATGCAGCTGAATTGGATGCACACTGGACTTCAATTCCAATACCCCACAAAATCAAAATTAGAACGTAAAAGAAGCAGCTGTGACAACCCCCCAAAAATCGCTGTATAAAAGTTATTTCTTTTGTAAGAGATCTCAGCTACAGCAGCGGCAGCAGCTACAACACGGCACAGAGAGAGGAATGTGAACTGCCAGCGTCACGTCCAGACTTGTATAGTGCGGTGACATCACAGAATCCCGCCGGTCTCTGATTGGCTTCATCTCTGCACATGTCATTTAGGTTACTCCTTTCTTCCTCCCAGACGTCTTTGCACCATGTAACGCCATGTGCTCGCAGCCATTTTATTAATTAAAAACACACTTCGTTCCCGCGAATCACCCCAAACTTTGACTTCGTTCAGAATCGAAGTTTTCCTGAAATTCGAAACGAATTCCACTTCGTTAGAATCGATTCGCCCATCTCAATTATAATAGTCAACATGTCTTCATCATTACTTTACACTTTTGATTCTAATTTGCAATACATGTTTAATCAACAATTCAGACAGTTTTAATTAATATTTTTGTCTATTGTCGAGGCTTAGCTAATTAATCTGGGGCCATAACCCAGAGAATGCTGGGAAATAAGTGATGGAATGGTACCGAAAACATCCCTGCCGCCTTACATACTCTGTTAGAAATTATGAACAGTTTCTATTTAAGACTGAAGAACTGGTGGAGGGGGGCCTGGCGGTACCCGACCTCGTCAAATATTATTGGGCGGCTCAATTGCGTGCTATACCATCTTGGTCGGCACTATTTGCATACTCTAGATGGATGGAGGTGGAGAAGTTGTGGCTGGCCCCCATTCACCCTAACTCCTTGCTGTGGGCTACCACCTCCCAGAAATTTAATATCACTCTATTGCATTCTATGTCCCTTACTAGGGATATCTGGAAGAGATGTCACAAACAGTTTGGGTTATGCTCTGAGGCTTCCTCACTGACCTCGTTTATATTTCACCCTATGTTGTTGAATGGCCGACCAGACGTGAGTCTGAAGCCTTGGTTTGACCGTAAATTGTTCCATTTTGCGGATCTGGTGGACCATCGTACGTTGAAATTGAAAACGTTTGATGTATTGCGGTCCGCTCATGATCTGCCCCTCTCGTCTTTCTATTCCTACTTTCAGATCAGACATTTTGTCTCCTCGACATTAAAATCCACCACAGTGTCTGCTCCCACTGTATTTGAAAAGATATGTCGGGCGGGACACTCCTCTAAGGGCCTGATATCCTCAATATATAAACTGCTAATAGCTTCTAATCCCGACTCCCCAATAGTCCACTCGTATATGGTTAAATGGGAGGAGTATCTGGGTTCCCCCATCCCCAGGGACACATGGCAGGTGATATGGCGGCAGGCAGCTCGCTCATCTCTCTCTGCCCAAACTAAAGAAAATCAGTACAAAATATTAATGTATTGGTACCATACTCCTGCTCTCCTGCATAGGCTTAAGCCTAGTATCCCGGATTGTTGCTGGAGATGTGGGGATCCAGGGGCAGACTTACAGCATGTGTTTTGGGACTGTAGAGGGATACGGCCGTTTTGGTCAATGGTTCAGACCTTGGTCAGTGATATCACACAGGTTAGGATCCCTCTTACCCCACAGACCTATCTTCTAAATATTCCTCACGCCTCTCTAGGCCGAGGGTTGGGAAGACTCTTCCTCTATATAGTGACCGCTTCTAAATGTCTTATTGCTAGATTTTGGAAGCAAGCATCTACTCCCACTCAGCACGACTTAAGTCTCCGTTTACAGGAAGTTAGACGGATGGAATATCTTACTGCTCTATCTCACAACCAACTGGATATATTTGATCGTGTCTGGAAACCATGGGATGTTTACTGTATCCTACATGACTTGTAGTTTTCTACTTTGATAGAACTGGATTGCAAACCTATTGTTAGGAGCCTTACTTCTTCCTTGTGTGTCATGTCCTTTGTCTTCCCCTCCCCTGTTTTGTTAGTCTGTCTTCATGTCTTGGAAGCAATTGTGTTACTCTAGCCGTCTATGGGTCTGTCTCTCAGTGGCCCCAGTGATGGGCGCTATTGGGTTGCGGACTAGAAATGTGCTTTAGTTAATTCACGGAGATTTACTTGTTTTATACTGCACTCTGTTTTTGCTGATTTGTTGGCACAGTATCTCTTTGATATTTAATGTACGGCTTTGTTGATCGTATTTTTGTATTTTTGTACTGAAAACTTTAATAAAAATTTACAGTTAAAAAAAAAAAAAAAAAGACTGAAGAACTATTAAATTATTTAACCCTATATGGTTTCTCTAATATACACACGATGAACAACGAAAAAAATAACAATGAAAGAATTGCGATTTTTCTTAATCCCGCTGCACATAAAATGTTATAAAAAGTGATCAAAAAGTCACATAAACCCCAACGTGGTACCAATGAAAACTTCAGTTCATCCTGCAAAAAAAAGCCTTTGCACAGTTCTGTATATGTAAAAAAAAAAAGTTATGGCTATCAGAAGATAGCGATGCATGTGTATATATATTATATATATATATATTATATATATATATATATATATATATATATTATATATATATTATATATATATATATATTATTTTACACACACAAAAAAACCTTTTTTTAAAAAAAGGGCCAAAACTTAAACTATATAAATTGGAAATCGCTTTAATTGTATTGAACCCCAGAGTAAAACTATCATGTCATGTATAATGCATGGTGACTGCTGTAAAAAATAAAAATAAAAAACAATTACAGGTTTTCTATATTTTCTTCATCCCGCCTCCCCAAAAAATAGATCTAAAGGCGATCAAAAAATCACATTCACCTCAAAATAGTACCAATGAAAACATTATCTCATACCGCAGAAAACATGCTCCTACACAGCTCCGTACACAGAAAAATAAAAAAGTTATGGCTCTCAGACTATGAGGATTCAAGAACATGTTTTTTTTTTTAAAATATAAGGATTTTTATTGTGTAAAAGCAATATATATATATATATATATATATATATATATAAATTTAGTATCGCTGTAATTATATCAACCTGCTGAGTAAAGTTAAAATGTCATTTATATCCCATGGTGACTGCTGTAAAAGATAAAAAAACACTTCCGGGGTTGCTGTATTTTGTTCATCCCAGCTACCAAAATCATTGATAAAAAGTGATCAAAGTGTCATATGAACCTCAAAATGAAACCGTCAACTTAGCCCCCAAAAAACAAGCCCTTAAACGGAACCTGTCAGCTACTTTATGCTGCCCGGATTATGGGCAACATGAAATAGCTGCAGGTTACCCAATCCTAACCCTGTGTGTTTTACCCTGAAATGCTTGCCGCTTCACTCAGTGAAGTTGTCTTGGATGTGGGGAGAAGTCACTGTGCCTGGGAGAGGTGAGTTCAATGTGAAGCTTTTCCATGTCACATCATGTTTGTCTATAGGAAGAGAGCTGTCATGGAGTCATCTCCCTGCACCCGGCGCAACTTCACTGGGTGCTTTACCTGGGAACACTGCAGCGTTTCGGGATGAAACACATCGGGTTAGGATCAGATAACCTGTAGCTATTTCATGCTGCCCATAGTTCGGGCAGCATAAAGTATCTGATAGTTTCTTTAAAATCAGCTCCATACACAAGTTATAGTTGTCAAACTATGATGACATAGAAACGCAATTTTTTACAATGCATTTCTATTGTGTAAAAGTAATAAAACATAAAAAATGATATAAAATTTATATTTTTCTAATTGCACTGACCCACAAACTACAGTGAAAACTGTAAAAATGAAATAGAATTGCAATTTATTTTTTCCTCCATGTTTTTGGCCCCATGCTAAAAAAAAATGTGAAACACTTGTGGGCCCAAAATGCACAATACACCCCTAAATGAGTTCCCTGAGGGGTGTTGAATCCAATATGAAGTGACTTCTGGAAGGTTTCATATGTTCTGGTACTGGGGGGGTTTGAAAATTCCACATGGCACCCACCAAAATCTGCATTCCAAAAGCAAAATAGTACTTTCTCCCTTGTATGCCCTGCCATACAGCCAAACAGCAGTTTACACCTACATATAGGGTATTCCTGAACTTGGAATAAATTGTGTAATAAACTTTGGGGTGCTTTTTTTCCGGATTCCTTGTAAAAATGAAACATTTCCAGCTAAAACTGCATTTCATTGGAAAAAACAAAAATTGTTATTTTCACAGCCTAACGTTACAAACAAATCTGTGAAACACCCATGGAGTCAATATATTTCCTACATCCCTTGAAATATTCCTTAAGAGGTGTAGTTTCCCAAATTAGGTCTTTTTAGGAGTGTTTATTAAATTTTGGCACCTTTGGGCATCCACAAACCTGTAATGGCACCCAAGAAATCCAAAAAGCCAGTAGGTGCTTCTGCTATTCTAGGGCTTGTGGCTGAGTCAAATAGCGCACTAGGGCCACATATGGGACATCTCTAAAAATATCTGAATCAGGGGAATAAATATTGAGTTGTGTTTCCATTTTATCATCTACTGTGTTTCAGTAAACAATGCATAAAAATTGAAAATTTGCAAAAATTTTCTAATTTCACCTCCACTTTGCTCTAATTTGTGTGAAACTCCCAAAGGGTTAATATATTTCCTAATCAATGTTTTGAATTCTTTAAGGGGTGCAGCTTTTTTTATTCATAGGGGTATGTGACAATAAGGTACCTAAATGTCACATAAGAACTGAACTAGTTCCTAAAAAATCTGTGTTGCAAATTTTCTAAACCCCCTAACAAAAAACATTTAAATAATGTCAACCTAACGTAGACATATGGTAAATGCTAGTTATAAACTATTTTATGTGGTATAACTGTCTTACATGCAGAAATTTTAAAATTTGAAAATGGCAAATGTTTCAAACTTTTTATATTTTGATATTTTTCACAAATAAACAAGGATTGTAAGTACCAAACTTTAGAACCAAGTGAACAGTCTTTGAATCACATGGATAGGTAAAAGTACCAAAAAGTTATTCACACATAAAATTTGAAAAATAGTGCTCTGTCTTTTGGTCTAAAGCTAACACTCGGCAGTTACAGCTCGTGTTGGTGCCGCCACCCGCCCGTGCTGTTTAACCCCTTAGATGCCACGGAAAAGAGAGCCGCGGCGTCTAAATGAATGAAAAACGGTGCCACGCGTCGTTCTTCACTGCGGTCGGAGCCCCCGCAGCGTAACTGCGGGGATCCAATGTCTGGACATGGTAGCGGGAAGCCTTGTGAAGGCCTCCATTGCTGCCATGTTTTGAATTTCCCCACTTCCGGCACCAGGCAGGAAGTGGGGAAACCACCATATGTCTATGCAATGCATTAGGCTGTATAAAAGATCGCGCCCCCTTGTGGTGAAGCGCCCTAGGGGGATTCAAAGTTAAAGTAAAAAAAAAAAAGTTTTAAAGTGTAAAAAAAATAAAGTATCAAAAGTTCAAATCACCCCACTTTCTCCATTTTACAAATAAAAAAATAAAATAATATAAAATTTGCACATATTTGGTATCGCCACGTCCGAAAAAGTCCAATCTATAAAAATATAATTTATCCTATACGCTGAACACCGTAGAAGAAAAAAATTGCAAACGCCAAAATTGCGTTTTTTTAGTCATTTCACGTGCCATAAAAATTGGAATAAAAGTAATAAAAAAAAGTCCCATGCATTCCAAACTGCTAGCAATAAAAGGTACACTTCAGCCCACAAAAGAATGCTGCCTCACTGACCGTCTGTAGGTGTTAATACAAAAAAGTTATTGGTCGCACAAAATGGTGCCGCGGCGCAAATTTCAAAAATAGAAAATGTATGGAATTTTTTTACAGTACCAAAACATAACGGAAACCCTACATGTTTTGTTTTGCCGGATGTAGAATACAGATAACACATAATTTTTACCGAAGAATGAACTCCGTAAAATAATAAAATCCTGCAAACATGGCGCAAGCACGTTTTTTTCACATTTTGCCCCACTTAGAATTTTTTTGCCGTTCCTCAGTATATTCTATAGTAGTATGAATAACACTATTAGAAAATACATCTTGTCCCGCAAAATAAAAACCCTCATATGTCTATGTAGGTGGAAAAATAAAAAAGTTATGTTTTTCAGAAGGCAAGGAGGAGAAAAAGTAAGATCCATATTATTATAACTGTCCATCAGGAAGGGATTAAAGGGTTAAAGGACATATTGGGGCATGTAGCAGATTTCCTGGGGCAGTAAAATCCAGGATAGTTGAGTGATATAAATATGGGGTCCAATCTATACAAATCAATATTCATACTATAAGCCACTCTTATCAGTAGCTCTAATATAAACTAAAATTCCCCTGAGGAGCCTACATGCATAGGCTTCTCAGGGGAATCGTAGCACTAGCAAGTTCTGTGGTCAGGGCCATCTCTTCCATTGGGCAAGGTAGGCACTTGCCCGGGGGCCCAGGAGCTCAGGGGGCTCCCTCGGGCAGCTGCCTACTCTGCGCAATGGAATAGACGGCAGTGAATACATCCAGGGACATTGGTTGGTGTGGCCGGCCCCTGCCTGCACTCTAAAGCGCAGAAAAGGCGGCCAGGCTACAGCGATGCCTGATGCGGCCCCTGCTATTGCTGTGTCCTGCCTGCGCTTTACTCCTCACAGCGCAGGCAGGCAGCACGGAGCTGAATCACAGCAGGGGCCAGTCTGCAGCGAAGCTCTGAGCTCCTGCACAAAGCCCTGCCCCTCCCACTCCCCTTCTCACTCTTCAGTGCGGGCCACTGAAGAGCAGAAGACCGCTGGGGAGACAGAGGAGCTGCGCTGCTTCTCCCTGTCCTCTCACACCATCGGAAGCTGAAGCTGAAGACTGCCTGGACTCTGAACATCATAATGAGTTAGTGATTGAGGGTGGGGTGTTAGGAGTGGGTGAGGTGTGTGGGGTTAGTGGGGAAGGAGGGGTGTGGTGTAATGGAGAGTGTGTGGGGTGTTAGGAGTGTGGAAGGAGGTGTGGGGTGTTAGGAGTGGGGGGGGAGGTGTATGCTACCTGCTGTCCCTGCGTATCTAAGCCTATCCAGTGTACGTCACCTGCTGTCCCTGCGTATCTAAGCCTATCCAGTGTACGTCACCAGCTGTCCCTGCATTTCTAAGCCTATCCAGTGTAAGTCACCTGCTGTTCCTGTGTTTCTAAGCCTATCCATTGTACGTCACCTGCTGTCTCTGCGTATCTAAGCCTATCCAGTGTACATCACCAGCTGTCCCTGCATTTCTAAGCCTATCCAGTGTAAGTCACCTGCTGTTCCTGTGTTTCTAAGCCTATCCAGTGTACGTCCTCTGCTGTCCCTGCGTATCTAAGCCTATCCAGTGTACGTCACCTGCTGTCCCTGTGTATCTAAGCCTATCCAGTGTATGCCACCTGCTGTCCCTGCGTAAAATTCCTAAGTGGGGTGAAATGTGAAAAAAAAACGTAATTGCACCGTTTTTGTTTTATGGTGTTTACTTTTTGGTATAAGGGCTTGTTCACATGGCGTTTTCACTCTGTGTTACACGCGCTTTTAGGATCCGTCTCGGGGACCGACAGAGCGGACCCAGAGACGGTTCTAAGCAATTAGCAGTGAGTAGTGTTGAGCGATTACGTTGGCTAGCGACATCGGGCGATAGTCGGCCACCATCGATAAGGTTTTTCGATAGTGAGCAGTCGATATGAGCGGATGGACCATTAAAAAAATGTCTATGGGAGCTCAACAACACCTTCATTCTTACACCCAACACAGGGTGGAGAAGATGGAATTAACATCCACAACAGTCAAAATGGATACCTGCTAATCTTAGGCACAACACTTAGGCTATAAAAGGCCACAGAAAAAAAAGTCCACACACCATTCATTATCCCTGTCTTGTACCACAGCATGTCCCTTAAACCATGCATCACCCACAAATTAAAAAATATCATAATCCTACTATAATAACAACAAAAAACTATAAATTATAAAAACACCACACCCCCCAACCAAAAATTTTTTTTTTTTATTTTTTTTTTTTTATATTTATATATCTTTTTTTTATTCAATATTAATATATATATTAACCCCATTTTAATTTACCAACCCCCCCCCCAATTTTTTCCTTTCGACATTGAATTATCCCTGTGCTGGAATGCAGCATGACCCTAAAAACCCATGCATGAACCATAGATTAAAAAGTGCCGGAAAGGAAAGTAGTCTTTGAACCACCATTTTAGTTGAACTGGACATAGACTATACCTATCCTGGACCGCAGTATGACCATTAAACCTGTCTGACCCACAGATTAAAAAGTGACGGAAAAAGGAGTCTGTTCAACCACCACTTTTAGTTGAATGGACCATTGACCGTATACCTGTCCTGTGCCACAGCATGACCCAGGGCCGGGTTACAGTGGGGTGCGGTGAGAGCCCAGGCTGGCGTCCAGTCCATCATTAAACACGCAGGTTAAATAATTCCCTGTGAGCAGCAACGAAAACTGTCGTGCTGAAGCAGAGTGCGGCAATGCACGGAGTGTGAGAACTCCAGCCTTCCTCAGTACACAGTCAAGATCATTGGGTAGCGCCTTGCCATCCGTATGAGTGCGGACTCAATTGAGCTTCCAACTTGGAAATACTGGTGGTTAACGCTCCTTGTTCCACCCAGGTGCCCTTTTTCTGGCATTCTTTTTCTCATTTTTTTAACCCCACACCCTCCCACCCCAAATCGTGCTGGAGGAAATTGTCTCTGTTACTTTGTTCTCTGTATGTGCTAAATACTCAATGTCCTCTGAATAACCCTACATCTGGTAGTTTTCCTGTACCCTCCCCATGTACCAATTCAGAGGAATTTTTTTACCGCTTATTTTGTAATGCAAGTTTTTTTAGTAGTTTAATCCTTAGAAAAATCACGTTTTTAAAATAGGATGGGCATCCAAAATGTCTTTCGTTTTCTCTTTTTTTAATTGTATTAAATGAGGTTGTCTCAATACAGGGAATTGATAAACTATGTTTAAGATCTTGCAAAAAACGAGTCATTTTGCAATATGTGTCCCACTTACACAGTGTCCTAACCTATTCCTGTTTCTGACAACATAACATACAACCCAGCTCCATCACCTTGAGGCCACTCTTGACAATTGTGAAGAAACAAAATGTCTGATAGAAAACAACATTTTTTTTATATTAGGACCTGTAGTATAGCTGCATTTCAACAGCAAATTGCCCAAAAAATTCAAGCATGACCATGAGCCACTTTGGACAATTGTGAAGAACAATGTCTGTTAGAAACAACATTTTTTTTATAATAGGACTGTAGATTTTGCTGCATTTCAAAGCCAGCATGACCCAAAACAATTATAAAAATGGACTTCTCAGCCATGTTAAAAAGTGTGGAGGGAGAAATGCCACTTAAAAAAAAAAGGCCACATTGTTCTGTTCCAAAGGGCCATGTTTATTGCTGTATCTCACAGCTTAATGACCCAAAACAATTATAAATATGACTTCTCCAGCCACTATTAAAAAATTGTTGAGGGAGAAATGCCACTAAAAAAGCCCATTCTGTTCCAATGGGACTATTATATTGCTGTATCTCACAGCAAAATGACCTCAATACATGACAATGTGAAAAACGTCTTAAGATAAAAGGTGAGTAAATGGAATACGGGTTGTCATGAAACCTTGTTGTCTTTTACAGTCTCCTCACAGCAAAACCAGCAAAATGAACTGTTGGGAAAAAGAGAATAAAAATTGCAGTATGAAATGTCATTTTTAAAAAACATTTTTCAGAGGACCTTTTCTGTTTGAAGAGGAATGTGATGTTGGACCGGCCAAACTATCGGTGGACCTCGGCAATTGGGGCCCACTCAAAACATTCATCCAGAGATTCCATGGCCTGATTCATCTTGATGAAAGTCAAACGGCATCAAATTATCTGTGGAAAAGCCCGGATGAGTTGTCTGTAATTCGCACCTCCAGCGTGCTGGAAGGTAGCCTCAGATATGACGCTGGCTGCTGGGCAGGACAACTCCTCTATTGGCGGAAGGGAGCCAGCTCGGGCCCATTCGTCCATTTTGGATACCAGAAGTCTATTGCGTTCAAGGAAACAACATACAAATACATTGGTGTTGAGACGCAGACAGTCGCTGCAACGATTGATCTTATGCTGATCTACTGTGTGTTGGATGTGTGCCCTGATTGCATGCGTTGGTGAGGTGGTAAACAATGTTGCAAGAGGTCACCCCATTAGGCTTCTGCACGTTGCATGCTGCTGCCGCTAACACTACTGGCACATACTGCTGTCACGTCGCTGATGTTCACACCGTGACATTTGGGGAAACGTGAAGCAGACGCAACAGATGTCTCCAGTTGATCACAATCAGCAAGGTCTCCATTTCTGCATTATTACTCTCTTTTTGGTGGGTGGAAGGAAAGTGCTGAGTTTTGTTTTGTACCGGGGATCCAGGAGGGTGGCACCAGTAATGTTGTTCATTTGATGGCCTTAATGCGAGGCTCTTGTTGGAGGGAAATGGTGCATCCAAGCCACTCATGTGAGAGATGGAGGCTTGATTTCCAAGCTCTGGGTCGAGGGGCACTAGCAAAATGATCTTCCTCTTACTTCCTCCTATGCCTCAAATCGCGCACAACCTCTTTCCAAGGCAGGGACGTCGGTAAACTTCGGTGTCTAGGATACCTCCTCCTCCGCCTCCTCCGCTGCCTCCGGCACAGCTTCACACAGCCCTGACTTGCCTGAGAGATGCACCCTGAGAGCTGGTTTTTTTTTTTTTTTTTTTTTTTTTATTTTTTTTTTTTTTTCTTTTTTTAATGCGCAACCTTGCACTAGCTCTGGACCCCGAACCACTGCCTAATGAAGACGATGAATTTGTGAACACTTGTAGGCTTGTGGATTTGACGGAGTGAGGGCTCCGTGTAAACACTCTGTGGTCCGTCTCCTTCCCTCCATCGCTGGCGGGAACCTGTTGTTTCAGAGGTGTAAACGATTGTTCCAGAAACTAGATCACCACATATGCTCTGCTGACAAAGGGCATTGCACCGCACTGACCATTTTGTGGCTTCTTAAAAACTGGCAAGGATGTGCAGAGCTCTTTCACCTTCCTCCACTCTCGGTGGCTCATACACCCCGATGTCCGCCACAGCTGCTTGTCAGGCCATCGTGTCACTTCGTACTGCGTAATGGCATTGCGCTGCTTGCAACAATCGCTGGAGCATGTGGAGGGTGGAATTCCAGCGTGTTGCCACATCACACTATGAGACGGTTGACGGGGAGGCTGGAGCTGACGCTGCAAGCTAGCCAGGCGTGACGAGCAAGGGTGCGAACGGACGGAAGTGGGAAACTTAGAACTTCGAGCCTTCCTCAGGCAGGCGATCCAGACCCGGGTAGCTCTTTAGAAATTTATGGATGACAAGGTTCATCTACAGTGCCAGCAAAGGGATGTGCTCCAGGCCTACCGATCTTAGGGCGGCCAGCAGATTTCCGCCCGTTATCGCAATACAACCACCTTGCCTGGCACAAGTTCTGGACACCCAGCTAGTGGCTCGGTCTCGTGCGGAGAGCAGTCACCCAGCTCCTGTCAGGTGTGGACGGTCTCCAAGACAGATTAATTTCAAACACGGGCATGGTTTTCTCGAGGCACGTGATGCACCAGAGGGAACCTTGGGGGAAAGAACCCTGCACCATCCTGCCGTTTTGAAAGAGCGTGCGACGAGCCTGAGAGCCTACCGTCACACCCAGGGACATCACCCAGCTCACCCAGTGGAGCTGTCACAGAGAGATAGCGGCCTTGGACGTGCTATACTAGTCCATGTGTTGGTGGACAGAGGACTTTTCCGGCCACAGATGCAGACAACGCGCTTGAATTTTTAGATGACACGTGGCTGGCCAAGGCAGGGACGGCTTTTCTGGCATAGAAATGCTGCTCGGCAATATGGTATTGGGGGGAAGGCAAGGGCCCATGACGTGGCCGGAAATCATCTGAGTCCAACAGACGGAAAGGAAACATTTCCTAAGGCCAAAAAGACGGGCATTGCCGACATTCAGGCTTTGACCTTTGGGATGGGTTTTGGGTTAATTGGTTTCTTCTACTCCCTAAACCTGGAAGACAGAAGGCTGGCTGCTAGACCTAGCCGCTGTACGGCGTGCAGGTCGTCAACTGGAGGGAAGGTGAAGGGCTAAGGATGGGTCTCTCGTTGGTTCGGGAGACGGTGGGAGGCTGATAGCGGAGGCTGATCCCTGTTCATGACTCTGAAGAGACATGGTGCAGCTTGAGGAACGATTGGTGGTGGCGGAGGAGGCTGGAGACAGAGGGTGTTGACAGTGGTTGGAGGCCCGGCGTATTTCTGGCCTTTTTTGGCCAAAGTGTTGCTCCATTTCAAACACTCATGCATTCGCTGCATGTGATTAGACCATAGTTGTGCTGGTTAAACCACCTAAGGTCTTGCCTCATACTTATGGTTTACGGCAAAGGCGGCATATGTACATCGCTGGGTGGAATCAGAGGCTTGGTCTCAAAGAAAGCCAGGCCTTGAGGGTACTGGACCTCTTTTGACGGCGATAAGCGGGAGCGGGGTTTGAGCTGACCGTGGCTGGCGGAATCATATCTGCTGATTCTGCGAACGCCTCTACCTTTTTGAGGCAGAAACCGTATTGACAATACCCCTTCGTCTTCGCCTCCTTCGTGCAGTGTTGAAGGCGCTCGCAAGCAAATTCTGCTGAAAAGACATGTTGGTCGCACATGTCGTCCATCATCATCAATCAACTAACAGGTGACTTTGTCGTCCTGACATTCTGCATCCAGAGCTGGCGGGCTACAAAAGAGGGACTGCAAGGCGTTGCCGGGACCGCACGGATTTTTGCCGATTGACCGGTTCCTTCTACCTCCTTGATGGATCAGTAAGCATGGCCGTCACGTGCATGAGAAAAATAATCCTCTTTGGCCTCTTGTATTTTAACATGCCTTCTGACCCCAAACAACATTTTGTCACAAAGAGGTCTTAAGAAAATGGATTATCAAACATGTGGTGGGTACACGGAGTTGACAAGGTTGGGCTGCTTCTTGTTTGGAACCAGATGGAAGGTGTTGCTGAAGTCGTACTTTTGTGGCAGTGACTGGAGAGCGAGGAGGTATAGGGACTGCTGGATGCAGGTTGCATTACCATGAAGGACAGATTGGCGACGATGTTCGTTACTGAGATTCACAGGGCCATGACCCCCAAGAGGCGATAGGCACTGAGGTCCTGCAAACTGATGATCCGCTGGCATGCGTGTTGTCACCTGCACTGGAAGGTGCACTTCTCTGGTCCTCTACCTCCCATGTACTACCCCTCTATTTGCTCGCTTACCACCTGAATTTGCTTCCATGTTCAGAAATATACAAATTTGAGAAAAATAGGTTATGGTAAAAGTTTTGGAAAGTATCTTAATAAAAGACGGCAATTCAGCTATTACTCAAATCCCTCAAATCAAAACAAAATTTGCTGGATTCTAATATAACTGAAAGTAGATCCTATCAAAGTCAACAAAGCTGGCCTGCTGCCAAAGTGAAAAACACTACCATCTGATAATGTATTTTCGGATTAACAAAAGGTATTTTTTGGAACCTATCAATTCACCTGTGGTAACTACACAATTGCTGGATTCAAATTTAAACTGCAAGGTGGCTCTTTCTACAGATCTGGACTGAGAATAGTGCAAAAAACACGTATCTGTTAATGCTATTCGGATAATAAAAGGTATTTTTTGGGCACCTATCCAATTCACCTGTGGTGACTAAAAAATTGCAGGTATTCACATTTTAAGTGCAAGGTGCCCAATTGAACAAGCTGTAGTGACAACAAGTCAAAAAAACGTATCTGTAATGTATTTGGATATTACAAGGTATTTTTGGCACCTATCAACTTGTGCTGGACTTGATGGATTTATTTTTTTGTACAAGGTGCGGATATATCAACAAAGGTGGAACACGGGCAACTTTGAAAATGAAACACCTTCTGAATGTATATGATAATAAATGTGGAGATTTTGCACTTACAAAGAGGCCTGCCAGTTACTAGAAATGATCGTGTATCTATAAGTTCAGGCTGCCATATCAGGAATATTTCAATAGAAAACTGTTAATAATTATGCATCATTGCAATGTCTACACTCAAGTCTTGGTGAACTTTATCCAGTGTTCTTTATAGAGTTGTCTGTGTTCGCCCGCGGTGGCCCCCCTCAGGCTTCCCACCCACCCCCCCGGGACATTACAGCGGTGGTTGCTCCTTTAAAATTCTATACCTAACTATATAAAAAATCCTCCAATCTCTTAATCTAAAAAATTGTAGAGGTTCCACTGCTAATAGTAGAGGTTTTCTCCTGTGAAGAAATATAATACATTTCGCTGAGCTGTTTTGACACAAGCAGAGCGCACGTTCCTTCTGCTCTGAGTACGATGGGAAGACACTGAGGTGAACACGGTAACGCTGTTATATGTAAAACGAGAGTCATGTGATTTTTCACAAGGCTCAATCGCAACATACCATTCCAGTCATGACGTCGCACACCACATTCCACCCTGCTCATATTATGTAATCTGATTTGCTGTCCCCAAAATTACAGGAAGCGCCGCAAAAAGGCGCGATCTTAATGATGATGCCACAGATTTTAACCTAAATTTATTCGCAAGGATCTTAAAAAAATCGATTCACCATAAAAACTGTGCCGATTTCAACTTTGTCGATAATAATCGCTCAACACTAGCAGTGAGTTTATCAATGCGGTCTATGAGGAAGATGCAGCGGCGTTCACATGAGAGATCGCTGCTGCGTGTTTCCATAGCGCAGCTCGGGTCCGTCTTGAAGAATTGCATTCAATGTTTCTCTCATCTAAACCCGCCGCTGCGTCTTTCTCATAGCCCGCAGTGATAAACTCACTGATAATTGTTTATATCCGTCTTGTGGTCCGCTCTGTCGGTCCCAGAGACGGATCCTAAAAGCGCTTGTAACACGGAGTGAAAACTCCATGTGCACAACCCCTAAGGCCGTGTTCACACGGCTTATTCCCGACGGATTTGTGAGCCGTATTGAGCTCACAAATCCGCCGTGAATAAGGGGGGGGGGACAGGGGCGGGGCCGGAGCGCGTCGGGGGCGCCGCTCCCCGGCCCCATAGACAATGCATTGTTTACGGCGCGTACGCGCCATAAATACTGTGCATGTCACTTTGTCCCCCGCGGCGGATTCGACGAGCGGGGGAGGAGCGACGGAATCCTCTGTTCTCTATGAGAGCAGTGGATTACCGTAATGACAGGGACGGATTGGCTCCGTACTGCAGCGCAAATCCCAAATAAGCCGTGTGAATGAGGCCTTAGTGATGTGTTCTCTGTATTCTGTGTTGGTTGGGGGGCCCAGTTCACAACTCTGCCCAGGGGCCCATAATGCTGTTAAGACGGCTCTGTCTGGGGTGGAAGCAGAACGGAGCAGCGGAGTAAGGTGGGGCAACGGAGCAGCGGAGTAAGGTGGGGCAACGGAGAAAGGGTCTTTTCCCAATGTCTTTTCCTAAACCATCTGTCCAACCGAACTGCCAAAGCGATGGCATCATCAAGAGTGCCAGGGGTAGGATAAGCAACCAACATGGCCTTAACATGGTCAGCTAATCCTAATCTGAACTGGCACCTGAGTGCTGGGTTGTTCCACCCCAACGGAACACACCAGTGATGAAATTCAGAAGAATATTCCTCTACAGTCCTCTTATCCTGCCTTAAGGTGGTGAGTAGGTATGAGCAAATCAATTCTAACGAAGTGGAATTCATTTAAGATTTCAGGGGAAATTCGATTCTGAACTAAGCCAAAGTTCATGGTGATTCGTGGTAACGAATCATATTTTTTTCTAAAATGGCCACGAGCACCTGGCGTGACATGGGGCAGAGAACTATGGGAGGAAGAAAGGAACAACCTCAATGACATGTCACAGAAGCCCCGGGTGTCTGTTTGACAATCACAGCCCTATAAATACGGCAGGAATCTTAAATTCTGCCACTTCTCACTTTGTCTTCTAAGCACAAGGACTACATTGCACTCTGTTAAAAATGCTTCCGATTTTTGAGCTACTTGGGTGAAAGACCTTCATAAGTGTGTGTCATATACACACCTGTTACTAAACCAGCATTTTTTATTTTGGGATATTGCAGTTTGTGCCCAAGAGTTCATTTATCCTCTGTTCGTGGGGTATTCTGAGTGAAATCCAGGGTGTGTATTTATGTCCCATAGTTACATAGTACGGTTGAAAAAAGACGTGTCCATCAAGTTCAACCCAGGGTGGGTAAAATGTGGGTGCAGGGAGGGAGGCCGGGCTTTTAAGCCCAGCCTCCCACTGGTGAATGCCCTGAAACCCACAAGGCAAGAAGCAATCTACTGAAGTGGAGACCCCAGCTCTGACCACAGAACCGCCACCAGCCAGGATCCAGACTTTTATATAGCTACGTACACATTAATATTCTTTAGTTTCAGGTAGTTATCTAAGCCTTTCTTGAAACTCCCAATGGTTCCTGCTGTGACCAGCTCCTCAGGGAGGCTATTCCACAGATTTACAGTTCTTACAGTGAATAATGCTTTTTTACTCTGGAGATTGAATCCTTTTTTTCTGTAGCCGAAGGGAATGTCCCAAAGAGACCAGTTATATGTTTATATAAATTAATCATGTCCCCCCAAAGCCGTCTTTTCTCAAGACTAAATAAGTTAAATTTTACCAACCTCTCCTCATAACTAAGATGCTCCATTTCCCTTACAAGTTTGGTTGCTCATTTTTGCACTCTAGCTCCATTACATCTTTTCTATTAACTGGGGCCCAGAACTGAACAGCATATTCTAAGTGAGATCATACCAATGCTTTGTATAACGGTAGAATTACATCCTTGTCCCGCAAGTCCATGCCTCTTTTAATAAACGCCAATATCTTACTTGCCTTTGAGGCAGCTGATTGACACTACATGCTGTTCTGTAGTCTATAATCTACAAGAACATAAAAACAGATCAGGTTGGTCTGACAGCTTCTGTCCTTAGTAAAACCATGCTGGTAATCACTTAAAATATTATATTCAGCCACATATTCCTGTATATAGGCCCTTCTGAGCCCCTCAAACAGTTTTCCCACAACAGATATTAAACCTACTGGACTATAATTACCTGGGCAAGACTTGGAGCCTTTTTTGCAGATGGGAACTACATTTGCCTTGCGCCAGTCTCCTGGCACTATACCAGTCAGCAGAGAATCTCTAAATATACAGAGGCACACCGACAACTGAGCTGAGTTCTTAAAGAACTCTTGGGTGTATGCCATCAGGTCCTGGAGCCTTGTTCACATTCAGTTTGTTTAACTTGGCTTGGAACTTTTCTACACTGAGCGAATTAATTATAGCAGATGATGTATTAACAGTACTGGCACCGCCTACATCTGCACTGGGCCCACCCCCATCAACTACATCCTCATCGTTTGTATATATTGAGCTGAAGAACCTATTTAGTACCTCTGCCTTCTCCTGGTCCTCAGTGACCAGCTCCCCATTACAGGTTTTTAAGGGTCCTACATGCTCTGACTTCAGCTTTTTGGCATTTATTTGCTTAAAGAATTTCTTGAAGTTTTTCTTGCTGTCCTTGGCCACCTGCTTTCATTTTGAATTTCAGCTGCTTTTATCACTTTTTTACAGATTTTATTAAGCTCTTGGTAATTTGCAAAGGCTAATGCTGACCCCTCTGACTTATATTTTTTAAATGCCCTTTTATTGTTTATTGCCTTCCTAACAGAAGGTAGAAGCCGTGTTGGATTTAGTTTTAATCGCCTATACTTGTTACCCATAGGAATACATGTTGCTATAAATTCCCCCAGAGTATATTTAAAGCTCTCCCATTTGGCTCCTATATCACTATTTGCTAGTAGATGCTCCCAGTCTATGTCCTGTATTGCGTCCCTAAATAAGCCGAAATTGACCTTTTTAAAATTAAGAAGGGACATGTATGAATGGGCTTTTCGCCTGTTTTCAGGCGTATAATGTGCCTCACTGTGCCGGCTCCGCTGTCGGACGCACTAATGTGATGTTAGGCGCAAGCTTCGCCACTTTGTAATGCGCCTAACATGAAGGAGCGTGCTGTGGGCGTTCTGGGGCGGGACACACCGGATTCGAAAACTCCGACACACGTATGAATGCCGGTCAGTAAAGTGAGACGCATTACAGCTCCAACAGGCAGACCTAGTTCAATGTGGTCTACCTGAGGTGGAAGGGGCAAAGTGGAGCTAGAAATTATTTTAATGGGGCAAAATGTACAGTTACAACAGTACAATAATAAAAATGTTTTGTCAATAAAAGTAATTAATTAATAAAGAGAAATATCCAAGTTGTATAAAAAAGATTTCAATGTATTGAAAAAGTTTTTCATTTAAAATTATTGGAAATATATATACTATCTCAAAAGCAAGAAATAACAGCTATCAAATGTCTTAATAATTCCGAAAAACTTAAACTAATTTTACATTAAATAAGCCACTGATGATGTTGTACTGATGTTAATTTTTTTTCATTTTTAATACCAACAATTGGAGATGTTTTTTTGCTTTCACCTTTTATTCTATTTAGAATATACAGCAAGAGCCAGCACAGCACAGGTATTGCTGGGACCTGTGGTCCTCCAAGCAGGATTTCTATTCACTGAGATGCTTAATGATTTATCTCGGATTTCCAGCCTGTCTAGAAACTCAATACATGTTAAACGCATTACTAAGTTCCGCAATGCGCCTCACACACAGGCAAGGCGCGGGGAACTTTACACTGCATTTATGAGCGCACTTCGGGCACGGCCATACATCAGGTGCAGTTTTCATTAAAAAAAAAATGTGAAAACTGCCACCTCGACATGCCAATCTTCATACATGTCCCCCTAAATGTTTTTGCCCTCCCACTCAGTTTTTCTTTTTTCCAGTTTACACTAAAGTGAATTGTATTGTGGTCACTGTTACCTTGATCTTCAGAAACAGTGACCGCTCCAACAAGTTCTGCTTTGTTAGAAATTACCAGATTCAACAGAGCATCACTTCTAGTGGGATGTTCCACAAACTGCCCCATAAAATTATCCTCTAACAGATTGAGGAACTTCCTTCCCTTTTCAGTTGATGCAGAACCATAACCCCAGTCAATGCCTGGGTAATTAAAGTCACCCATTATTACCACTGTACCCTCCTGTGCTGCCCGCACCATTTGATTATGCACCTGTTCTTCTATATCCTCAGTGATGTTTGGGTGTCTATAGATTACACCAAAAATAATATTTTCTGCATTAACTCCCCCTTGTATTCCCACCCACAATGCCTCCACATCTTTAGCAATTTTGTCCTCTATTGCCTCTTTCACATTTGCCTTTATATCACTCCTTACATACAGACATACTCCCCCTCCCCTCCTGTTCTCTCTGTCCTTCCTAAATAGATTAAAACCTTGAAGGTTGACGTCCCAATCATGCGAGGAGGCCAGCCATGTTTCAACAATACCAACCACATCAATCTTCTATTCTAGAACTAGCGCCTCAAGCTCCCCCATTTTGGTTGCTAGACGTCTGGCATTTGTGAATAGACATTTTAAGTTTCCTTCCAGTTTTACACTTTCCGTCGATGGTATGGAATTATATCTAACACGTTCATTAGACGGCATTGGTTCATACATTACCCGTTCAGTAGACAGCATGGGATTAAACGTTGCCCGTTCAGATGATGGCATTACATTAAACATCTCTCCTTTGGTCTATCACACTCATTCTGTAGGGTATTTTATTCTGTGCCCAAGAGTTCATTTATCCTCTGTTTGTGGGGTATTCTGAGTCAAATCCAGGGTGTGTATTTCTGCCCCATAAACACCTGAAATCTATCACGTTCATTCTGTAGGGTATTTTATTCTGTACTCAAGAGTCAATTTATCCTCTGTATTTGCCTGAAATCCATCAAGTTCAGTCTATAGGGTATTTTATTCTGTGGCCAAGAGTTCATTTATCCACTTTTTGTGGGGAATTCTGTGTGAAATTCAGTGTGCGTATTTATCAAATACAGATACTTTGTTACTTGCATTGTAAAGTTTTTGATCAAACAGTATGTCAGACAGAGAGGTGGCAAGCCCTTCACATGCGAGTGGCAGTGGCACAAATGTTCCTGGAGCAGTTACAAGTCACAGCACAATAATGGGATGTCACAGCAGGGGTCACTCAGCGAGGCCAGAGCTACCGGCGTCATCTAGCAGCCGTGTTTTGATCAGCAACCCAACAGTTCTTGATTGGGTGACTAGGTCATCCACTTCCTCCGAGATGACATCTGACAACCCCAGCCAAGAGTCGGTGGGTTCATCAGAAACAACCCTTAGTTGGCATGGCCCGGGAGCAGGTCAGGGGCCCTTACCTGTCCTGAACCCGCCTCTGTCTCGTTCAGTTCCCTCAGCCAGAGAACTATTACGTGGTCTGGGCTCTGTTCCACTATACAGCGAGGACAGACTATTTGAGGACAGTGAGGAGCTACTTGGCAGCAAATAGGTGGGGCAGACATCCGCCGCTTCTTGCAGTAGGCGGGCTAGTAGTGATGTGGAGAGTGGCATGGGAGTTTATGTTGGGAGAGGTGTTGGACTCTATATGTATATTAAGTATTTTAAATATATATATATCTAATATAATCTGCAGATCAGAGCAGGTTGGCATCTGGGTGTGTGGAGACAGTTGTATCCTAAACAGGTTCTACATAGAAGACACCAGGATGGAACAGATAATAATGGGATGCAAGGACAATTATCCAGCTTGTCAACAAAGACTATTGTTTACTCAATGGCAGTTGCTTCCAGTTGATCAACAGAAACTATGGTTCACTATGTGATGGCAACAGAGAGTAAATAAGCTTGGGGTAATATCTCATTGTCTTCGGCCCATGGACTGTTTATTGGAATGCTATTGACTGTTTATTATGATGACAAAGCCTCAGGCCTAATTAGATCTTCAGGACATTTCAAATACCACAGTGCCATCATCAGGAATTGAAGAATATCACAACAAATAATGGATTTTGGATAACTGGAAGATGATTGGATGAACAACCATAAAGAAGGCTGGAAGATATCGGAATAAGGGGTGGAATTGTGGGCATGTGTGAAGGTGTGGATGTGGTTTCAGTTCGTATATACTGTATATGAGGCCAAGTTAGATAGTCAGTAGGTATGTAGTTTGTATATAGTTTTTGTAGGTATTTTAGGTTATGATGTGTTATGTTAGTTTATGTTTAATGCTTATGTGTTTTCCCATTGTAAGGACATTGAAGTAAGGTTGTGCCATTTACTCTGTTACTTTGCGGACTTTATTTATACTTGGAGTAAAACCAACTCTTTCTTTTAAAGCTTTTGACTCCTTGTCATTTGTAGCTAGCACAGGATAGGAGAAGCAGAATATTGATATTAACCACTTATTACAAGAGGTCAGTCTCTGCACACCGAGACCGTTGAGGAGGACAGAAGTAAAGGCCAAACACTAATCGATGACGGCTTCATCATCATCGTCGGAAGAAAAGGGCGTCAGCTTGCGCATCAGGCAGCGGCGCAGCCAGCAAGTCAGTAGTGTGGCCAGGAGTCAGCAGTGTGACAGCAGTGCGAGGTCGGAAGCCAAATGGCCACGGGGTAGACCACTCGCTTCACAGGTCCCTTCCAGCCCAGAAAGTAGCGGTTCAGGGGCTCACTGAGGCAGCGGCAGGAGAAGTCAGTCAGTGCGGAGCGTTGGTGGTAAAATCACCTACTTGGCGGTGTGGCAATTTTTTGCCAAGACACCGGAGGAGGCGAACATGGCTATATGTAGAATCTGTGGGCAGAAAGTGAAGCATGGCCTGTATCAACATATGCAAAGTCACCATCCAGTGGCCTTGGAGAAACGTGTCCCAGATGTGGTGGTCCATCCTGCCGCAGCAACAGCAGCAGCACCTAGTGGTACCCATGCCATTTCAGCCAGTCAAGGCTCCACCATCTCTGTCGAAGGGAGCTGTTTGTCTTTCCCATCAACTACCGGTCCAGATGCTCCTGCTCCTTGCCACTCATGGCGCCAACAGTCATTCATCGAGACGATTGACAAGAGACAGCAGTATGCGTCCAACCATCCTAAGGTGCAGAAGCTGACTGTGCTCCTGTCCAACTTGGTGGTACTGCAGTCCCTTCCTTTCCAAGTGGTGGACTCTGCACCGTTCAGAGAACTGATTGCTTGTGCCAAGCCGAAGTGGTCCTTGAGCCTGTCGGTGTCTTCCAAAGTGCACAGCAGCGCGGACGTGTGGAGCTGTAACTACAGTCAAAGACAGTACATCTCCTTTACGGCCCACTGACTAACTGATTCCTGCCCAGCCACAACAGCAACTTGGACAGGAGACGCCGCTTTCTCCTCCACGTTGTCAAACTACTGATCCTGCGGCAATGTCCACCTTCTCCTCCTCCACCACCACAGCCTCCACAAGTCTTAGTGCTCCTCCATCATACCACATGTGCAGGGCACGATGGTGTCACACAGTTCTACACCTGGTTTGCCTGAGCGAACGAAGTCACACAGGGGATAAGGTGCTCCGCGTCATGAAAGACTAAATCGATTTGTAGCTTTCTCTGTGACAACTGAAAATCGGAACCATGGTGACAGACAATTGAAGGAACATGGTGTCCGCGGTGCACCGAGGACTGCTGAGCCATGGCCCTGGATGGTGCACGTGTTCAATCTGGTTGTCAAACAGTTCCTCAAGTCTTCCACCCATCTGCAAGAAGTTCTAAAAATGGCCAGGAAACTGTGCATGCACTTCAGCCATTGCAACAGCATCAAGCACACCCTCCTTAAGCTGCAGTGGCAGAATGGCCTCCCCCAACATAGACTGATATGCAATGTTTACACACGTTGGAATTCCAGCCTCCATATGTTGGACCGACTCAATGAACAGAGGAAGGCCTTTAATGATTTCTTGATGACCCAAGCAGACAGGAGTTCTCCCATGTGTAATTTTGATATCAGCCAGTGGCAGCTCATGCGTGACACCTGCCATTTGCTCAGGCCCTTTGAGGAGGCCACGTTATTTGTCAGTAGCCAGAACTACGGGATGAATAACGTCATTCCACTGCTTCATCTAAAACAACAATTGATTTTGCACATGGAAAAACTTTGTTTGAAAAAACAAATGCACACTGGTGTGGCAGCAATACATATAGAAATTAAAATTCAAAAAACAGTGGCACACTATTGACTAAGGAAACCATCAAATGGGACATAGGAAATTTGGAAAAAGCATTACTGCTAACTAGGATACATGAAAAAAAATTGAGGTTCTCAGTTCACACTTTTGGCCAAAAATGTTTAAGCCCACCTCCCAATCGTCAAGGGGACCTCAAGTGCAGGTGGGTCCTATGCTATTGTTACCTCTATTGGGTCCTGTTCAGACCTGCATACTTTAGGGAGCGAAGATACCTGCTTCAAAGAACACTGCACTGATTTAAAACCTGGGGAAGTGGGTGGGATGCAAAAACCAAAATGGAGACTACCACTCCTCCCTACATATAATCAAAAACAACAATTGGTTTTGCACATGGAAAAACTTTGTTTGAAAAAACAAATGCACACTGGTGTGGCAGCAATACATATAGACATTCAAATTCAAAAAACAGTGGCACACTATGGACTAAGGAAACCATCAAATGGGACATAGGAAATTGAGGTCCCCTTGACGATTGGAAGGTGGGCTTAAACATTTTTGGCCAAAAGTGTGAACTGAGAACCTCAATTTTTTTCATGTATCCTAGTTAGCAGTAATGCTTTTTCCAAATTTCCTATGTCCCATTTGATGGTTTCCTTAGTCCATAGTGTGCCACTGTTTTTTGAATTTGAATGTCTATATGTATTGCTGCCACACCAGTGTGCATTTTTTTTTTTCAAACAAAGTTTTTCCATGTGCAAAACCAATTGTTGTTTTTGATTATATGTAGGGAGGAGTGGTAGTCTCCATTTTGGTTTTTGCATCCCACCCACTTCCCCAGGTTTTAAATCAGTGCAGTGTTCTTTGAAGCAGGTATCTTCGCTCCCTAAAGTATGCAGGTCTGAACAGGACCCAATAGAGGTAACAATAGCGTAGGACCCACCTGCACTTGAGGTACCCTTGAAGATTGGGAGGTGGGCTTAAACATTTTTGGCCAAAAGTGTGAATGGAGAACCTCAATTTTTTTCATATATCCTAGTTAGCAGTAATGCTTTTTCCAAATTTCCTATGTCCCATTTGATGGTTTCCTTAGTCCATAGTGTGCCACTGTTTTTTTTAATTTGAATTCCACTGCTTCATGTCCTGGAACAGATGCTGCAAAATCTGTCTGGTCATGGGACTGGAGACGTGGCGACTACATCTCACGTCCACATGAGTCCGGTGGGGGCTGAACTGGAGGAGAACATTGGAGCACAAGCAGTGTCTGGCAAAATGAGTGGGTTTTTCTACTCAGGTGACAGGAGACGAGAGCAGGAGCAGCCAGACGAGGTAGAAGGAGATGAGGAAAATGAGGCAGATGACCCAGACACACCATGGCAGTATACAGTGGAGATGGAGGCAGGGAGTCCCTCAGAGTCACTTGCACAGATGACCCGCAGCATGCTGATTTGCCTGGCTAGTGACAGCCGAATAGTCACCGTCCGGCAGAGAGATTACTTCTGGCTCTCAACCCACTTGGACCCTTGAAACCGGTCCAAAATGGGAGCCTTTTTTCCAACTGCTGAGAGGGAGGAGAAACTCACGTGCTATAGAGAAATCCCATGCAGTCAGTTGGCCGTTGCCAAAAAGCAGGAGTGGATACAGAGCACAGAAGAAATGCAAATATCTGATTTACTGATATCTGTTTGGATCAACTATTTGTTTTTGGCTTTAGCAATACTGATGGATTATTGACCGTTTGAAAGCGGACACTGATGAATCAAAGGAAGGGCAAAATGATCAGTGACGTCAACGCAAAATTATTGCTAACATCCTCTCCACTCTTTCCGGGGGGTGGGAGGAGGCTCTTTATGTATCAGCGCTTAACAGAACAGATTCTGTCATAATTTGTGTAATCATCTCATGATGATAAAAAAGGAGTGCGTTCTTAGATGCTATAGTAGAATCTTAGCCCTCAGCTCGGTTCTTTCTAGCTGGCGCTGACATTACCTTGTCAGGCTGTGTTCCCACTTCAGTTATTTAGTTAGTTTTGCCCCCATAACTGCCCAGAAAAGTGAAGTGTGAAGCGATTCTAAGAGCGGCGCCTGTCATCTGCGTGTCATACTAAAACATAGCATTGTTTCAGTACCAAAACACACTCCCTATGCATATTTGAGCATGGCACAATGTTCTAAAACACTATACAGGCTCTCCGTAGCCAGGAAATAGCGTTTTTTTTAACGCAATTCACTGCAAATAAATTTTGGTCGAAATGATTTTTGGTGAAAAATTCGGTAAATCTTCTGAATCGAATTTTTGAGAAATTCACTCATCTCTACTGGTAAGCTGAGTATCATGTACTTGGGCGGAGTCAAAAATACAATCGGCATCCTTCCTTAAAAGTCCAAAAGGTCCTTCTGTCATCCGAAAACCTATCTGGTAACTAAATGGGGGGTTCCACGACAGGGGGAAGCGATGAAGGAACACTTCCACCCTGGGAGGTCTCCTGCTGCTGTACTCTCAGCGCCAGGTCTTGGACCAGCTGGACCAACTGCATCTGCTCTACTGGACAGCCAAACTGGATTTGTGGCCACAGATTGCCGAGTTTGCACTGGAGAAGTTGTCCTGGCCTGCCAGTAGTGTGGCATCAGAGCAGGTGTTCAGTGCACACCAGTGCCTGATGCATCAGATTAGATCAGCCACCACGCCTCACCAAAACTTTGAGAAATTAATCTGGATTCTTCTGGATACCTGCCTCAGCTACTATTCTGATGCTGCCACCCACCTGATGCCACACATCTGCTGCCAGCTGCTCCATCTACCACCCACCATCTTTACCAAGGACTGGTGTCGTCACCCACCTTGTCACCAGGCTATTATGTAGACTTCTGATGCTGCCGCCACCTCCTCAATCTGTCCTTGTGCCACTCTCCAGCCTTATGCTGCTGCTGTTGCTGCCGCCACCTCCACACTGTCATTGTGCCACTCTGTGGCCTACTCATGTTGCTGCCACCTCCACAATCTGTCACATGCCACTCTGCGGACTGCTCATGTTGCTGCCACCTCCTCAATTTGTCATTGTGCAACTCTGTGGCCTACTCATCTTGCCGCCACCTCCAAATTGTGTCATTGTGCCCCTCTGTGACCTACTCATGTTGCTGTCACCTCCACAGTCTGTCACTTGCCACTCTGTGGCCTACTTATATTGCTGCCACCTCCTTAATTTGTCATTGTGCCATTCGGTGGCCTACTCATGATGCTGCCAACTGATTACTCTCTCAGTCGACCACCCTGTGGTTTCCTAATGCTGTTTCCACCCTCCACCACTCTGTCATTGCCACTATGTTTAGTTTTCCCCTTCTTTTAATCTGTCAGAAGGAATGAAAAGGACAAACACAATCGATTGTATCTTCGGAGAAGCCATTAGGCCAGTATGACATGGTCCTTTGTTTGCATCAGGATTGTCTGATGATTAGGTAGCCAAAAGCAGGAGTGGATACAAAACACAGGAGACATGCAAATATCCCATTTACTCGTCATCTGTTTTGGATCAACTCCTGTTTATTTTTGGCTTTAGCAATACTGATTTAGAATTGACCGATTAAGAGCGGAGAACCTCTAAGGTTAGTATGATATGGTCCTTTGTTTGCATCAGGACTGTCTGATGATTAGGTAGCCAAAAGTAGGAGTGGATACAGAAGACATGCAAATATCCCATTTACTGATCATCTCTGTTTTGGATCAACTATCTGTTTTTGGCTTTAGCAAAACTGATGGATTATTGACCATTTGAAAGTGGACACTGACGAATCAAAGGAAGGGCAAAATGATCAGTGATGTCAACGCAAAATTACTGCTAACATTCTCTCCACTCTTTCCGGGGGGGGTGCGAGGAGGCTCTTCATGTATCAGCGCTTAACAGAACAGATTCTATCATCATTTGTGTAATCATCTCATGATGATAAAAAAGGAGTGCGTTCTTTGATGCTATAGTAGGATCTTGGCCCTCAGCTCGGTTCTTTCTAGCTGGCGCTGACATTACCTTGTCAGGCTGTGTTCCCACTTCAGTTAGTTAGTTTTGCCCCCGTAACTGCCCAGAGAAGTGAAGTGTGAAGCGATTCTAAGAGCGGCGCCTGTCATCTGCATGTCATACTAAAACATAGCATTGTTTCAATACCAAACCACGCTCCCTATGCATATTTGAGCATGGCACAATGTTCTGCAACACTATACAGGCTCTCCGTAGCCAGGAAATAGAGTTTTTTTTAACTCGATTCGCTCCGAATAAATTTTGGTTGAAATGATTTTTGGTGAAAAATTCGGTAAATCTGCTGAATCGAATTTTTGAGAAATTCACTCATCTCTAGTGGTGAGCTGAGTCTCACGTACGTGGGCAGAGTCAAAAATACAATCGCCATCCTTCCTTAAAAGTCCAAAAGGCCCTTCTGTCACCCGAAAACCTTTCTGGTAACTAAATGGGGGGTTCTGCAACAGGGGGAAGCAATGAAGGAACACTTCCACCCTGGGAGGTCTCCTGCTGCTGTACTCTCAGCACCAGGTCTTGGACCAACTGCATCTGCTCTATCTGTGTGGTCATGGGGTTCATAGTACGTGGAGTGTAGTAATGTGTCGGCCTGTGAAAATGTCATGTCAGAGGAGGTTCAGTGGGCCCTAACTGCCACCCAGCCCACTGTCCCTGCCTACTTGGCATGCTGCCCTAGATCGAAGACCCCAACTGGATGACAGACCCTAAGCTACTAGTGCAGGGCCGTCAGAAGAGCGCATTGTTGATTCATCCGGGTTGGTAATGGTACAGGTAGGTCAAAGCCAAGAATCGGAAGCCGGAAGAATCACCAGAAGCAGGCCAAGGCTCAAAACACGAACAGGAATGTGGTACAAAATCAGGGGACAAAACGTGGTAAAAAAACAAGCCGAGGTCAGGTAAGCAGGAATACACAAACTTGGAATACTGGAGAAAAGCACAGGGATAATGTAAGGGACCAGTCAGGGATACACGAGAAGACACAGACAGAGTGAGGCCCTGACGCTGGTCCCAACCCCTGTCCCTGCCTTTTGGGGTACCGGACTCCTTAAAAGGTCGTCCCCAACCAGAAGACTGAAAACTACACTGAATACGTGGGAACACAAGACACAGACAAACAAATACAAAACACAATAAGGGAACGTCAGGCAAGCAAGGTTGGCAGCAAGCGGGCAGCGCAGTACCAAATCGGGAGACAGAGAGAAAAACGTAAGACGAGCCAAGTCGGTAACTGTCGGGCAATGCAGTACAAAATCAGGAAGAGAAGAATAGTCAGAAGCCAAGCAGAGTCAGGTAACCGGAAAATCCAACAAGAGACAGGCAAGCAAAAGGTATAGGAAAGACCCAATATAACAGGCACAGGGGACAGGTAAGGGAATCCTTAAATAGGGAACTGGTGAACACAGAGCAGAGGTGATAGGTGGAAAGAACACAAAGCCGGATAGGGAAACAAAGCTGTCAATCAAAGAGGAACACAGTTTAACTAAAAGGGTGCTGGAGGGTTCCTGGCCACGGGCGTTGGCCAGTAATCAATTAACGCACAGGGAAGGAAAGACTCAGTTCACATTGATAACTAAGAATACAAAGTGTTATGTTAAAAACCATGGTTTCCATCGCAACAGCCGTGGCCGGCGACCAGAACTCGAAGCTGGGGGTCTGTCGGGCATGATCATGACAGATAACCTTTCACTGGCAAAGATTCACAGTATTGAGGGTTTAAAGGGGGGCCCCCGGCACCACCCCCCATCAAGGGGCCCGGTCCCCGGGCCCTCCTCTTGGCTGTGCAACAAACAATGAACTGAGAAAGCGAGTGTAAACCCTAGGCTCATCGGCTAGGCCTCTACCAGGGTGTGTCAACAGGCCAGAGGGATAAACCCCTGCAACATTGCCTGGGCGCAGAAACAGTCGTGACATTTTTCTGTGGACATTTTTGTTCAAAAGAAAACAGCTGAATGTACAATCCACACTGAATTGCAATTTCTGTTACAAATTAACACTACCTCTAGCAGGAATATAATCCACTGTGGATTTGCAAAATTTACATGTTAGACTGTGTTTGGAAGTGTTAGATTTTTGCATTGACTACTAATAACAAATGATAGACTGGGGGTTCACTTACTTTTTCTTGCAATTGCAATTGCAAAGCAGTACTTAGCAGAGGATAGAACCTCTTTTCATGCCCCCTCCTGCTGTTTTTCCAGACATAGCTGCTGGCAGTATCAAGTTACAACAGCCAGTAACTTGAAGGGGTGTTCTCATCAGGTTGTTTCACAAAGACTGCTCTTTAAGCGGTCTTCAGACTTCCACTTTCTGTTTATGCTGTGGGCAGTGATTGCCATATAAGCTCTGCTGTTTTTAGTTAAGTCTGTTGCAGGGACATTTAGTGATGGAAGGGTTTTAACAGCAGGGCACAGGGCTGCAGATTTCTTAAGGGTTAACTCCTTAAGGACCAAGCGTTGTTTTTGGTTGACACGTTTGTTTTTTCCCCCTCGTTTTCCCAAGACCAAACTTTTTTATTTTTCCATATACTAGACAATGGGGCTTTTATTTTGCAGGAAAAAGATGTACTTTTCTAATGGTATCATTCCCCGTACTTTGGATTATTGGGAAACCGCAAAAAAATTCTAAGTGAGTAAATATTTTGAAAAAGAAAACGTACTTGCCCCTTGTTTGCGGGGTTTTCTTTTTATGGTGTTCATTCTCTGGTATAAATTATGTATTCTCTGTATTCAGCAGGTTGATATGATTTAAGAAATACCAAACATGTAGTTATGTTATAGTACCATGAAAAAAAAATTCCAAACATTTTCTATTTTTCAGTAATAATTATAAAGCACAAGCGCCTATATCAGAGATAGCTGCAGAAAGAACATCAAACGATTACTCTGCCTGCTTCCCAAAGTTTAATGACCAAAATTAAACATAAGAACAAATGACACCAGCGCGAACATTTCTGTATAAAGTATGTCCTATCTCAATATAGCAATATTCTGGGCAATAGAATAGCTCAAAACTCTCTATTGATTCAAACAATGATAAATACCTGATCCAATAGAAGTTGATTTTCTATTTTTCAAATTTGCACCATAGCAACATATTCTACGACCAATAATTTGTTTGCACTTACACACCTGAGTGACGGGCATTTTTTGCGGCATGAAGTGTACTTTTTATTGGTACCATTTTGGAACAGACGCGACTTTTTATCACTTTTATTCCAATTTTTAGGGGACCTGAAATTACCAAAAAACCACAATTTTGGTGTCTGGAATTTTTTTCTTCTAAGGTGTACAGCGTATTGGATGAGTTATATTATATTTTATTAGATCGTACTTTTCGGACACGGCGATACCAATTATGTGTAACTTTTTTATTATTTAATTTTTTTATTATAAAATGGCAAGCGGGGGGTGATTTGAACTTTTAATACATTATTTTTTTACTGTAACATTAAGGGAGACATGTATGGAACTAGGCAGATTGAAGTGCATTTTTGCATTTATTTTTCAGTGTCAAATGCACCTGAATCTATGAAAGTGTTTTTTGTGTGTTCATAAATGATGTCTAAAGTTCAATGCACCTCGCCTGCGTGTTTGGCACATTATGGAACTTAGGCGCATAAGTAATGCGGCAAACGTGTATAAAGGCTAAAGATAGGCTGGAAATAAAAGAAAAGTCTTTAGAATAGCATGTCAATGAATAGAAACTATGGTACTGATTTTGCTTGGTGGACCATAGATCCCAGCAAGACCTGTGGTGTGCTGGCTCTTGCCATATGTAGAATAAAGGTTGAGAGCAGCAAAAATAAATTTCAAATTTAATGTAGTAGTTGGTTATTTAATGTAAAATTAGTTTTCGTTTCTATTCATTTTAAATACATTTTATATGAAACATTTTTAATTAAATTTAAATAACTTAATTTTATATAGTTTGATAATTATCATAAGTTATTTTTTACTATTGTACTGGTGTAACTTGAGAAATATTGGACATTTTTTTCCCTAACAGCAAATCTAGCTCCACTTCATCTCCTCGTGGGCTCAGTCAGACCACATTGAAATAGGTCTTTCTGTTCAAGCAGTAATGCGCCTAGTGTTGCCAAGCCACATTCATATGTGTGTCCAATATTACGAATGTGGTACAACACGCCCCCAGAACACCCCCAAAACGCCCCTAGAACGTCCACTTACGTTAGGCACATTAAAAAGTGTTGCATCTTCCAAACAATGCACCTGACACATTTGTTTGGCGCATTAGACATCGTAGGCAGCTCCCTTTGGCACATTTTAGGCCAGAAAAGGGTGAAAAATCCGATCATACATGTTTCCATTAGTCTCCCTACGGTGCTTCACCAATAGGGGGCACGATCATTTGTCCAGCCTATTGCATTCTATAGACAATGCATTAGGGTGTACAAAGATGTCGATTTTATTACTGCTCCTGGCAGGGCCGTCGATAGGGCCGTACAACCGGTACTGCCGTAACGGGCCCGGGCGATCTGTGAAGCCAGGGGGGGGCCCGCCGCCGCCGGCAGACTCCGCCCCCTCTGGCTTCACAGAGGCTCCCTCTTAATTGTATGCACGTCCGTGCGACGCGCATACAATTAAGATGAACGGAGGAGCAGGGAGAGCTGTGCGCTCCCCGCCCCTGCCGTACATCGCACTGCAGACGGCACGGCGGAAGTGACGTCACCGCGCCGCCTGCCGTGCTTCCTGTCCTCGGCCCCAAGCCTAAAGCAGGCAGGCTTGGGGCCTGGAGCGGACGGAGAGCCGGGGGAGGCCGCGGCCAGGTAAGTATTTATACAGGGTGAGGTGGGGGGGGGGCCGGGGCCCAAATACTTGGAGGGGGCCTAATATGTGGGGGGACCAAATCCTTGGAGGGGCCCTAATCCATGGGGGGGCCCTAAAACTGGGAGGGAGCCCAAAATTATGGGGGGGAGCCCTAAACCTATGGAGGGGCCCTAATACTGTGGAGGAGCCCAATCCTATGGAGGGCCCTAACCCTATGGGGGGGGGCCCCCTAATCCTAGGAGGAGGCCTAATACTGTGGAGGGAGCCCTTTAACCCTATGGAGGGGCCCCAAATCCTATGGAGGGGGCCCCTAATCTGTGGGGAGCCCTAATCCTATGGAGGGACCCTAAATCCTTTGGGAGGGGGCCCAATCCTTGGAGGGGGCCCTTTTAAACTGTGGGGGGACCCCTAACCCCTTGGAGGGAGCCCTAACCAGGGGGGGGCCCTAACCTATGGAGGGGCCCTAATCGGGAGGAGGGCCCTTTATGTGGAGGGGCCCTAATACGGGGAGGGGGCCCTAAATAGAAGGGGGGCCCTAATTGTGGAGGGGGCCCTAATACTATGAAGGTGGCCCCTTATACTGGGGAGGGGGCCCTAATTTGGGGGGGCCCCTAATACTGGGGAGGTGGCCCTAACAAAGGGGGCCCTAATACGTGGGGGGGCCCTAATACTATGATTTTTGCCCTAATACTATGGAGGGGGCCCTAATACACAGGGAGACCCTAAAAAAGGGGGCCTCTAAACTTGGGGGGGGGGGGGGGGGTGGATTTGATACGGGGGCCCCAAAACTACAGGAGGGACTTTCTGCCTAAAAGGGGCCCCAAACTATGGGGGAGGGCTCTTTTGACTTCAGGGGGCCCCCTAAATACAGGGGGCTATTCTGCCTACATGGGGGCCACATTCTACCACGGGGGGCCCTAAGCTACCACACGGGCCCAAGCTTAGTTCCTAAGCTACCTAGTCCCCCCCGGGGGCCCCCCTTTTTTTCCACATACTGATGGGGGGCTAAATTACCTGTTACATACTGGGGGGGGCCCTAATTCCCGGGGAGTAAAATTCCCATTGTGGGGGGGAGTTTGTAAATGGGGGAGGAGGCACTCATTTGGGAAATGTAAAGGAGGTGTCTCGGGGTTTTTTGGTGTTGAAAAAATTCTGGGGGAAACGAGGGTAAACGGAGGAAGTCTCAGGGGGTCGGGACGAATAAAAATAAGAGGGAAAGCGAACGATCAGACAAGCCCAACCTTGGAGGCCCTAAAGTAAGTAAACTATTGCAGACCCCTTTTTGTACCTGGTACTCCCATTAGGCCGGGCTGTGGATCGGCAAGCAAAAACCCGCCCGGACTCCTCAATTTCCCAAACCCCGCTCCTGATCCCTCATAATGGCGCATGTTTAAGTGATAACTTTTCTGTAGTAAATGGGAACATCAGGGTGTTTTTTCACCCTTTTGAAACAATAAACAAGTATTTAGGAAGAACGACATGCAAGCAAAAGGGGAACTTTTTATCCTTTGGAAAAATTGTGGGTAAGTTGAAGATAAAGCTTATTTGTATCCAACCCAGTCGCACCAACATTGGGAAGGTAGAAAGACCCCGGGATCAATTTTGGTAAGATATGCTTTAATTGATTCAGAGCCCAGAAGGATTCAGCAGTATTGAAAACCAAAAGGGGATTTTCCCAAAAAAATAAAAAAAATAAAAATTAACACTTTGATTTTTAGGAGCAAAACTATAAAAATAAGCAGAAATTTTTTTGGGGAAATGATATTGCCCCATCAGATCCCATACATGACCTCCTATCTGAATTTTCCAGGCTAGAGAACGGCCTCTTACACTACTTGGGGGAAAAGCGGGGGCCACGGGGGGAACATCTTAAAATGTCAGGGTATAAAGGAATTGTCGCCCACATTTAGGATGATGAAAGGTTATCTTCTACTTCTTTGAAACGGTGAAAAATTTTGCTGAAATCTGTTTGCCCCCGGGAGCGGGGTTTCTCCCCTGGGGCAGCCCTTTGCCTGCTTCATGTCATCAATTACACTCCTTATGTGATGAGGCTAAGAATGGGGGCGTAGCACCAGCCGACCCAATTCCCTTTGTCTTTTGCATCGAAATAACTGGACCAATTATTATATATTTTAGAGTCGAGTCGGTCCCTTTTATGACAACCCTACCCGTCTCCTGCAAAAATACCACCGACTCCGACTTCCCCAGCCCCGATTTCCCCCAGCCCTGACTATAGGGTCCTGTATGGGGGAAGTATTGGGCTTTTATTAGAGATGGGCGAATTTCTCAAAAATTCGGGTTGGGGGACTTTGCCCAAATTTTTCCGGGCAAAATTTGTTTCGTTCCCCAATTACTTTGGACGAAAAACGGTTAAAAAGCAGCTATTTCCGGCTGCAAGAGCCTGCGGGTGCTGTAGAACGTTGCTGCCATGCCTTAAATATTGCAGAGGGACTTGGTTTGGTCTTCATACAAAATGTTGTGTTTTAGTATGAACACGCAGATGACTGCCGCCGCTCTTAGAATCGCTTCACTATAAAATTCCCTGGACACTTAAGAGGGCAAAAACTGACCAAAAAAATCAAGCGGGAAATGTAGGCATGATAAAGGTCATGCCAACGCGAAAGCTGGAAAAAAAACAAGCTGAGAGCTAGGTGGCATAATAGTGACAGAGTGTGGGAGGTGACGGCGGCAGCCACAGCAGCATGAGGTAGGCGTGGCACCAATGAGACATTATGAGGTGGCAAAACCACCGAGAAGCCACAGAGTGGCACAATGACTTGAGAGCGGGAGGTCACGAGCGGGCGCAGTATGATGTCAGGCAGTGGACAATGGACATTCTGGAGGCGCAAAACAGTAATTAGGCCCACAGAGTGGGCACAATGATACAGTGTGGAGGTCACGAAAGCAGCAGCATGAGATCAGGCGTGGCACAATGACATTCTGGAGGCGCCCAAAACAGTATTGGCCACAGAGTGGCACAATGCTACAGTTGTGGAGGTCACGAAAGCAGCGCAGCATGGAGATCAGGCAGTGGCACCAATGACATTCTGGAGGCGGCAAACAGTATTAGGCCACAGAGTGCCAATGATACAGTTTGGGAGGTCACGACTGCAGCAGCATGAGATAAGGCAGTGGCACTATGAAATTTCTGGAGGGGGCAAAACTGTATTAGGCCTCAGAGTGGCAAATCAACAGTGTGGAGGTCACGGAGGCTGACAGGTATGAGATCAGGCTGTGGCACAATGACATTATGGAGGCGGCTAAAACTGTATTAGGCACAGAGTTGGCATACAATCACACAGTGTGGAGGTCACGGCTGGCAGCAGTATGAGATCAGGCCAGTGCCACAATGACATTCTGGAGGCTGCAAAACAGTATTAGCCACAGAGTGGCACATTCACACAGTGTTGAGGTCCTCGGCGGCAGCAGTATGAGGTCAGGCAGTGGGCACAATGTCATTTGGAGGCGGAACAGTATAGGCCACAGGTGGCACAATGATAACAGTGTGGAAGGTCACGAAGCAGCAGCATGAGATCAGGCAGTGGCACAATGACATTTGGAGGCGCGGCTAAAACACGTATTAGGCCACAGAGTTGGCAACAATGATTTACAGTGTGGAGGGTCACGCAGCGAGCAGCTTGAGATCAGGGCAGTGGCACAATGAATTTGGAGTCGGCAAAACAGTATTCGGGCACAGAGTGGCACAATCACACAGTGTGGAGGTCACGACAGCAGCAGCATGAGATCAGGCAGAGCACCAATGACATTATGGAGGTGGCCCAAAAACAGGGAGGAAGCCACAGAGTGGCCAATGCTGAGAGCGGAGGTCACTGCGGCAGCAGCATGAGGTCAGGCAGTGGCACAATGAAAACAGTGTGGAGGACATGGCAGCAGCCACAGCAGCAGCATGAGGTCAGACAGTGGCACATGACACAGTGTTGGATGTCACCGGAAACAGCAAGGCTAGCAGCATGAGGTCATAGGTGGCACAATGGACAGATTGTTGAGGTGGGTGGCAATACAGTCCCCTGGTAAAGAGTGGTGGTAGGCAGATGGGAGAAATGGCAGCAGATGTGTGGCATCAGGCGGGTGGCTGCATCAGAATAGGGGCTGAGGCAGGTACTTTGACCCAGACTGACGCTAAGGCATTGGTGTGTGGAAATCCTGGCAGATCCACGCCTGTTCCTCTTGAACAAAGATCAGTCGTTTCCACATTTCCCGTGGACAAGCAGGGTTCTCATTGGGGTAACGATGGGGGCCACCGCCGCACTGAACACCCGCTCTGATGCCACACTACTGGCCGGGCAGGACAGCTTCTCCTCTGCAAAACCGGCAAGTTGCGGCCACCACATCCAGTTTTGGCTGCCCAGGTAGTCCAGCGGTTCTTCTAAATGAGGTGGCAGTGTGCGTCCAAGTAGGCCACAACCTGTTGGTTCAGGGGACTTCTCCAGGTCTGCTGCTGCTGCTGCTGGCGACTGCCCTCTAACTAGGCGGGTGAGGAAGCTTGATCATCAGTGACTCTCAGGATTTAGGTTACTACTGATGGAGCTGGTGGGATACTTGCTTCATACCCCCCACCTTCCCCCAGAGCCCAGGCAGTAGTACGTGAGCGTGAAGGTACCCCCCGGTCAGACCTGTCAGAGGGAGGACGATGCCGCACATAGGCAGGCAGCCAACTGGGGACTAGGAGGATTTCCCTATGGTATTTGAGTTTGTCTTCCCTTCAATCGCTGGGAAAAAGGCTCCATTTTTGGACCGGTAGCGAGGGTCCAATAGGTGGGAGAGCCAAAGTCATTCCCTTCTGCCGGATTCTGACTATTCGGCTGTCACTCGCCAGGCAAAATAAGATGCTGCGGGCCATCTGCACAAGTGACTCCGTTGGGGCTCACCTGCCTCCATCCCACTGTTACCTGCCACGGTGTTGGGGGTATCTGCCCTCGTCTTACTCATCTCCCATCCACCTCCTCCAGATGCTCCTGCTCCTCCTCCTCTTGTCAACTGTGGTAGTAAAATCCCTTCATTTCACCAGACAGCTTCTGCTCCATGTCCTCCATCCTCCTCCTCTATTTCAGTCCCCACCGGACTCATGTGGCACGAGATGTAGTCGCTACGTCTCCAGTCCCCTGGCCCAGACAGATTTTTCAGCATCTGTTCCAGGACAGAAGCAGTGGAACTGATGTTATTCATCCTGTAGTTCTGGCAGACTGAAAAATAACGTCGCATCCTCGAATGGCCTCAACAATGGCAGGTGTCAAGCCATGAGCTGCCACTTGGCGACAATCAAAAGGTTACACAGGGGAGTATTCTGTTATGCCTGGATCATCAAAAAATTCGTTAATGGCCTTTCTCTGTTCATACTGTCACGGTCCCAACTTGTGCAGGCTGGAATTCCAGAGGGTTTTGGAAACATCGACTATCAGAATGTGTTGGGTGGAGGCCGTTCTGCCGCTGAGACTCGAGGAGGGTGTTCTGGCTTTGTACGAATGGTTGGAAAGTGCATGCACAGTTTCCTGGCAATTTTCAGGAATGTTCTGAAGATCGGTGGAAGACTTCAGGAACCTTTTCACAACCAGATTGAACACGTGCGCCATAGCAGGCGAATGGACCATCCCTCATCGGTGCAGCGCGAACACCATGTTCCGCTCCCATTGTCCATCACCATGGTTTCCGATTTGCAGTTGGAGCGGAGACACAGCCCACACTTCGTTTTCTTGATGCATGACGCGGTGCGGTTCCTCACCTGTGTGACTGCGCTTCGCCGAGGCAAGCAGGTGTAGAAACTGCGTGACACCGCTGTGCCCTAACATGTGGTATGATGGGCAGTTTGTGGAGGCTGAGTAATGGTGGTGGTGGGGAGGAGGAGGAGGTGGACATTGGCACAGGTTGCAGCAGTTTGACAACGTTGAGGAGAAAGCGGGCGTCTCCTGTCCAAGTTGTTGGTGTGCCTGGGATGGAAAGGCCAACATTCACCAGTGGGCAGTAAAGGACATGTACTGGGAATGACCGTAGTTACTGCTCCAGAATTCCGAGCTGCGTGCACATTGGAACAAAACCGATAAGCTCAAGGACTGACCAACCTTCTGTTCTACATATTTATTGAAGTGTGGTACTGCCTTTTTGGAAAAGAATCACGGCTTGGAAACTCTCCATCTCGGCTCGGACAAGCCATTTAGTTCTCTGAACGGTTGCAGAGTCCCCATTTGGAAAGGGAGGGACTGCAGTACAACACTTGGACAGGAGCACGGCTGCTGCTGCACCTTAGGATGGTTGGACGGCATACTGTTGTCTCTTTGCAATCGCACGCTGAACGACTGCTGGCGCCTGAGTAGCGAGGAGCAGGGAGCATCTGGACCGGGGAGTGATTCAAAAGAGATACAGCTCCCTTTGCAGAGGTGGTGGGCCTTGACTGGCTGGAATGGCAGCATGCCACTGGGCGCTGCTGCTGCTGTGTTGCTGCGGCGGCAGGTTGGACACCACATCTGAGCCACGTTTCTCCCAGGCCTCCGGATGGTGACGCTGAAGGTGTTGAGCAGGGGGGCGTGGTGCCTACGTTAGCTCCTGGCCCACGCTTCATTTCTAGCCCACTGATTCTACATATAACCATATACGGCTCCTCCGGTGTCTTAGCAAAGAACTGCCACAACGCCGGAGTATCGATTTTCCCGCCAACGCTCCGCACTGAGTGACTCTGCCGCCGCTGCATCGCTGAGCCCCTGTGTGCGCACTTTCTTGGTCCTGCGAAGGGGTTTTTTACCCGTGGCCGTTGGCTGCTGACCTAACTGCTTGCTATTCCTGTGACTCACGGCCACTCACGAGCCCACTTGATGGCTGCGCTTGCTGCCTGACGGCAGCTGACGCCCTTTCTCTGAAGATGTTGAAGCCAACTTGCCTCACCGGCCCCAATGCGTCGGGGCTACCATCATCATCCTATTTGTGTTTCATCGTCACTGCTGGTCCTTCATCCGGTCAAGGTATGCAGAGGCTGGACTCTCACAAAATGACCTCCCATGCCACTCTCCACATCTTTACTTTGCCGCCTACTGCAAGAAGCAGGCGATATCTGGCCTCCATTTCTTCGCTGCCAAGTAGTGCTGACTGCCATCCTCATATTGTTCATCCTGTATTTAGTGGCACTGAGCCAGAACCACTGAGTAGATCTTCTGGCTGAGGGAAAAGGATGGACAGAGGCGGGCTGAGGTCAGGTGAGGGCCGCTGACCCGCTCCCAAACCGGGCTCCATGCAAACTAATGGTTTGTGTCTTGAGGTTTCCACTGACTCTTGGTGGGGTTGTCAGATGTTCATTCTGGGAGGAAGAGGGGATGACCTAGTCAACCAATCAAGAACCATTGATTTTGCTGAACAACACACGGCGTAGATGAACAGCGGCAGTTGTGGCCTACCGAAGTGACCCCTGCTGCGACGTTCCCCTTGACTGTGCTGCGTCCTGGGCCTTGTTCCAGGAATGTTTGTCCCATGCCACTCCGCAGGTGCAGAGGCTGGCCCCACCACTCTGTCTGGATACTGTTTGTTCTAAAATAGTACAGACACTCGTTTTTGATGATGTATCTTGTATTTGATAAATATACACTGTTTTTGATTCCAAATGAACCCAGTAACAAGATTGGGTACCCTTTGGATATAAATTGCGATCCACAAATGCCAGGAAAATTTTACTTGTATGTGTCGTTTAAAAAACACTGTGTGTTTTACTAAATGAAAAAGACATATCAGGCTTTATCTAACCTTCGGACCATGAATTAGCCTACAGGAAAAAAAATGTATATATTTTGGCGTTGAAAAAGACGGTTTTATTTTTGTCAGCACACACAGCAAAAACAACGCATTAATTAACCCCTGATGTTAAATTGCGCCAAAAGGACTTGAGCCTACAAACTACTAGCTTTGTTAGCATGTTACAAATTTCGTGTTTTTACGCCACACAACAAAGAGGATCAGTTGTAATTAAAATTTGCTTGTGAATAGGGCTTACAGGAAAATTTATATATTTGGCGTTGCAAAAGACGGTTTTTCTTGGGGTCAGCACACAGGCAAAACAACGCTTAATTAAACCACTGGATGTTAAATTGCGCCAAAGAATGAGCCGCACAAATAGTAGTTGTAGCGTGTTACAATTGCCCGTGTTTTCCTTACGCCACACAACAAGAGATACAGGTTGTAATTAACCTTTGGCTTGTGAATTAGGCTTACAGGAAAAATTTATATATTTTGGCGTTGAAAAAGTCGGTTTTCTTGGGGGTCAGCACACCAGCAAAACAACGCTTAATTAACCTGGACGTTAATGCGCAATAGAATTGAGCAAGCATAAATGACGTGGTATTCGTATTGTAAAAACGCTGTTTCTTTAAATGAATACTACAGGGAACTGGCTTTAGATCCAATTGGATATTGAACTGTATATGCAGCTGCAGTGGACGGCACACCTGGGATTTCAGATCCAATTACCCCAAAAAATTAGAAATTAGGAACATTAAGAGGAACAGTCTCTGAGACAAGCTGAGACACCCACAGAAATCTGCTATATAGAAATCAATTCTCAGTAGAGCTATTCAGCTGCGGCAGCACATTCCCTGAATGAGCACAGTGAGAGGTGTGTGAGATTCCCGAGCGTCGCGCCCGGGACTTTATAGTGCGGTGACGTCACAGAAATCCCGCGGTCTTCTGATTGATTCACATCTGCACATGTACATGCAGGCTATGCCCTCTTCCTCCCAGAGTGCCTTTGCCCCATGTGGCGCCTTGGCTCGCAGCTCATTTTTATCAATCAAAAGCAAATTCGTTCACTCGAAGTACCCCAAAGTTTCGACTTCGTTCCGAAACCGAAGTTTTCTGAAATTCTTAACGGATTCCACTTCGTTAGAATCGATTCGCCCATCCTAGTCGTGATGTAATAGGTGATAATCACTAACGTATGGCGTATTATTCAGTATTGTTATGGTGCAGTTATGTGGTGATGATTTTGTGGTATTATTAGGGGTGCTTGTATCATGTTTTGTGATATTGGTTCTTGGTAATACTGGTTTAGTCAATAAAACTATGGTGGTGCTAGTCACGCATATGGTTGTGATAGGTGACGGTATTATTAGTATTTTATATTGTTGCTTGGCACATATTGGTCTGGGTATACTGGTTTGGTCAGTCAATTTTTACTTTTTCTGGGGTGGCGATGATTGTGGGTCGGGAGATGAAAGGGGTAGGGGGTAGGGGCAGGGCCGGGAGGGGGGCGGGGCCGCTTGAAGTGGGCGGGCTGGGAGAAAAAATTTTTGGCGGGGGGGGCCCAGATGCTCCAGTTGTATGGGGCCCTAAAATTTCTGATGGCGGCCCTGGCTCCTGGGGGCCCCAATCAGAGTGAGGAACAGTGTGCACCACCGTTTCTCATTCATTTAGACGCTGCAGCTGTGATCACCTCGCCATCTAAGGGGTTAAACAGCACAGGACAGAGTCTGCTCCATCCCACGTTTTAACCGGCGAGTGTAAGCTGCAATTAGCAGTAGACACCTGCCGGCTGTGTAGTGGGATCGTGTCGTGATCACGCTATGAATTCCTTTACGGGCATTGGGACATAAATTTAGGGTATGTTCACAGGGCATACTGACCAGCACGTACTGTACACACTGCAGTACGCCGTGTATTTTGGAAGTACTCTTCCAAAGACATGAGGGGCTGGCCCACGGCCAGCCACATTCACTCTTATTATCAGCGGCACATAAGCGCCGTGAAGAAGTGACCTGTCACTTATCTCCCCCGGTTATAAAACAATACGATGTACAATAGAGGGCATAAATTTAATAATTCTCTATGAGAGCTATGACTTACCGTAATTGCGGCACGCATTTTGCCCATAATAAAGCTCAAATACATGATGAAATGCGTGCCGGAACTATGCCGTGTGAGCATACCTTTACACCCAGTGTCGCTAAGAGGTTAAAGTTTGTCAGTAACAAAGATAAACTTCAGTGCTGCTGAGAAGACACAGCAGAGAGTGATGGCCAGGATTATTAGAGCACAGAGGTGGTCAGAAACTTAGAAAAGCTGCCGTAAACAAGCAGGAGAAGAACTGCTCTAACTATGGAATTAAGCAAAATCAGAAAAGCAATGATTTGGTGCTAATCTTTTTTTTTTTTTTTACCTTTTGCTTTCATGTTTAAATCAATGTGGTGGGAATAACCCTTTAAAGCAGCAGAGGCAGGATCTCCAGACACCTTCATCCTACAACTCCCCTGCCCATTTCAAGAGTAGTGAACATACTGATATTTATATGCAATAAATCTTATTTATCAAATTACCCCTTTAGATGCAGTCAGAATTTGACATCTGAGCTGAGGTTTCTAGGACCTTTTTTTCAGGACACAGCTTGTCCACATAGTTTGTTGTATGGATATGCATAAAAAATAAAGAGCAGGAAGACCTCTACAAATGGGAAAGTGGACAACTTATGTAATAGTAGATGTAACAAATAGTGCCACATGTATGAAAACTGTCTTGGTCTAAGACTTTCTTTATTGCCCATAGCAATCAATCAGAGATCCTATTTTATTTACTATAGTGCTCTGAAAAAATGAAAGGGGAGCCCTGATTGGTTGCTATGGGCAACAAAGAAAAGTCTTAGACCAAGAAGATTTTATATATCTACTTTTATATATGTGTTTTTAAAATTAAAAATATAATATTGTGGATTGTGGGAATGCTTAATGTGTATTTATCAGTACTTACCACTAGATGTCAGCATGCCAGTTTTAAATGTAATAGCAAATCTGCCTTTTACTTTACATGCAAAAATAACTGATTTGTTTTTTAGTTTTCTCTTGTTTTTTTGTTAAGCACTTTTATTCATAAAAGAAAAAAAGGATTTAGAATTAATCTGTTGATCTGGACACCAATAAACAACATAAAACATAAGTTTTAATTAGACCATATAAATATAGACCATTAACCTATTGTCAGGGCTAAGCTGTGCTCAGACTGCAGACAGGCTGCAACAGCTGATGTGCGCTCCCTCCCTGATACACTTGCTGCTGACAGCTCTGTGAGTGACAGGGGCCCAGCCACTCCTGACAGGGGGCGAGTGCACCAGCCAATGGGAGGACCCGGAGGCCGCTCCAATCAGCTGCAGGGGCGGTATTCAGGAATACCATTTAAACCATAGTTGGCAACTTTTGAAATTTGCATGGACACGCCCATCTTTTCGGTATGCCATGCCCCCTTCAAAAAGCCACACCCACTCCACCTAACTGCATAACGGCTTTGGAAGAAAGCCAGGTAGATGCCCTTATAGCCAGGTAGTAACCCCCCATAAGCAGGTAGTGCCCCTTACAGGCAGGTAGATGCCCCCTTGTAGCCAAGTAGATGCCCCTCTGTAGCCAGGTAGGTGCCCCCCTTTGTTAGCCGGGTAGGTGCCCCCATTTTTGCCAGGTAGTGCCCCCATTTTTGCCAGGTAGTGCCCCCTCTGTTGCCAGCTAGTGCCCCCTCTGTTGCCAGCTAGTGCCCCCACAGTTGCCAGGTAGTGCCCCCTCTGTTGCCAGGTAGTGCCCCTCATTGTTGCCAGGTAGTGCCCCCTCTGTTGCCAGGTAGATGTCCCCTCTGTTGCCAGGTAGTGCCCCCATATGTTTGCCAGGTAGTGCCCCCATTGTTGCCAGGTAGTGCCCCCATTTTTTGCCAGCTATGCCCCCTCTGTTGCCAGCTAGTGCCCCCTCTGTTTGCCAGGTATTTGCCCCCTCTGTTGCCAGGTAGATGCCCCTCTGTTGCCCAGGTAGTGCCCCCTCTGTTGCCAGGTAGTGCCCCCATTGTTGCCAGGTAGTGGCCCCTCTGTTGCGCAGTAGATGTCCCCTCTGTTGCCAGGTAGATGTCCACACTGTTGCCAGGTAGTGCCCCCATTGTTGCCAGGTAATGTCCCCTCTGTTGCCAGGTAGTGCCCCCTCTGTTGCCAGGTAGATGCCCCCTCTGTTGCCAGGTAGTGCCCCGAGGGTTGCCAGGTAGATGTCCCCCATTGTTGCCAGGTAGATGTCCCCCCCTGGTGCCAGGTAGATGTCCCCTCTGTTGCCAGGTATGCCCCCTCTGTTGCCAGAAAGGTCCCCCATTGTTGCCAGGTAGTGCCCCCATTGTTTGCCAGGTAGATGTCCCCTCTGTTGCCAGGAAGATGCCCCCATTGTTGCCAGGTAGATGCCCCCAGTGTTGGCAGGTAGTTGGCCCCTCTGTTGCCAGGAAGAGCCCCCATTGTTTGCCAGTAAGATGTCCCCTCTGTTGCCAGGTATATTTTCCCCTCTGTTGCCAGGTAAGAGCCCCCATTGTTTCCAGGATTGTTCCCCCATTGTTGCCAGGTAGTGCCCCCTCTGCTGCCAGTAGTGCCCCCATTGTTGCCAGGTAGATGTCCCCACTGTTGCCAGGAAGATGTCCCCTCTGTTGCCAGGTAGTGCCCCCATTGTTTGCCAGGCAGAGCCCCCCCCCCCCATAGCTAATAAAAATAAAATAATAAAATCCACTTACCTCCCCAGGCTCCTGCAGCGCTGGCAGCACCTGACCGATCTCTTCAGCGGCGCAGGGGAAAGTGAGAGCAGCCGCGCGTCACTCCCCTGCAGCCGCGTGTCACTTCCCCTGCGCCGCTGACCTGTATGTGCGGCGCACACACCGGCGCCGTACATACAGGGGAGGAGGAGGAGGAGCGATCCCTCCTGCCTCCTCCCTGCACAGCGAGACTCCGGGCGGGTGAAGCGGGCGCAGCGGCCGCTTCACCCACCTTTAGGAGCAGCCCGGCGGCGCCAGAGTAGCGCACGAGCGCAACTCCGGCGCCCCAGCCAATTAAAGAGCCCCCGCCACCTGCTGGCGGCGGGAGGAATGCCAACTCCCCCGGGAGGGCGGGAGGGGACCCCAAATAGCGGGACCCCCCGCCAAAAACGGGAGAGTTGGCATGTATGATTTAAACTCCCTGAAAGCTGACTGCTGCGCCTGTGATATTCCTGGCTACCTTGTGGTTCTTGTTCTTTGTGTTGTTGTTTGCTAACCAGTATACCTGACTTCGGCTTGTTCTCCTGACTCCGGCTTGTCTCCTGTTTTTGTGCTTTGCTTCCGTTTGGCTTTTGACCTCGGCTTGTTTACGTTTATTCCTCTGGTTCTGATTTGTGGCTTTGGCGTTCCTATTTGATATTGACCTGGACTGTTTGACTATTCTTCCTTCTGACGGCCCCAGCACTTTAGCAGTGCAGGGACTGTCGCCTAGTTGCCGTCTGCCGCCTAGGGCAGCATGTCAAGTAGGCAGGGACAGTGGGCTGGGTTCCAGTTAGGGCTCACTGCACCTCCCTTGACGTGACACCTATACTCACCCTGTTCAGCCATGTCTGAAGTAGAGCATCAACCCCCGAAAATCGCAACCCTCACCCGGATCTCTAGACAATCCTATATAACATACTTAAATACAGAAGGGAAGCTAGGGAAGGAGCAAATGAAAAACATGTCACAATATTCTTGAAGCTATGTTTTTTTTCGGAGGATGGAGCTATATGAGAATATTTATATGTGGGATAAATTGATGTTTATGTTTTGTACAAAGTTTTTGATCACTTTTTATTTTATTTTGTGAGCCTGGATGAACAAAACATGCAATTCTTCTTTTTATTTTTACTAAATAACTATAGAAAAAAATGATCAATAGTTATATAAAATTTTGTAGCCGCAAAGTAGTCTGTGGGAGATAAGCAGTCACTTCAGGGTGTATACAGACTAGTTAATTAGTATACTTTCTTTTTTACTTAAAGTGCCCAGAGGGTGGTGTGTATCGATATCCACTCTTTAGTAAATCCACCACATCCAAATTGGGGAAGGAGATGGTCCAATGGCACCCTAATAAGACCCTGTTGCGTCCTGCCTTACCAGTTGGGTTGTCGCCCCAAAAAGGGTGTTCCCATCCTACAGAGGCTCTCCGTGTAATGCCGTAGTTAGTATAGAACCAAAGTCATACAGAGGTAGGCAAAAAGAGACACAGCAAAACAGGTCTAGTAAAAATAGCCTGTCTGTTCCTGACCCATTTCCCCGTATATAAGATATTACTAACGGTTCCTCAAGGGGCCATAGCAATCAAAGGTGTGAGATAAAATGCCCAATAATGCCAATATAGAGTATACATATATCTGTAATACCCCAGTACAGGGTATTGTAGTCTCAGCGGTTCAAGGATATGTTCTTGTCACATTGTTTATTATGTGGCAATCATGTGTAATGTGTTGTGTATCTTTGGGTAAGTGTTGTGTCAGCCTCTGTGTCAGCAAGGGTAAAAGAGAATCTGTCACACAGGTTATGTCCTGCTTGCTGAGGACAGCACAAGCTAGAGACAGACATGCTGTTTCCAGTGCTGCGTCCCCTCTTCTGTAAGATGCAGGAGTTTTACAGCATTTAATGCTCAAATCTACAGTTTTCAGCCAGAAAAGAGTCCAGCTTTTCATGAAGAGTCTGTTTAATTCATGACCTGCCCACCTGAAGCTAGCCCTGCCAACCTCACAGCTGATTTACCTATTATTTTGAATAGTTAAAAATATGTGTCAGAAATAACTGTCAGTTGGGCATCGCTAGCCTTGGGGGGCAGGGCTAACACATGCTCATAAATAAGCTGGACTCTTTTCTGGCTGAGAACTGCCAGATTTGAACATTAAATACTCTAAAACTGCTGCATCTTACAGAATAAGGGACACAGCGCTGGAAACAACATGTCTGTCACTAGCTTGTGCTGCCCTCAGCAAGAGGGGCATAATCTATGTGACAGGTTCTCTATAAGCTTCTTGCCACCCCAATGTCTGTGCCATTTTTTTGGTGTATTTTTCACCAGAAAAACTGTTGCCGTCGTATTCTATATATATAAATGAACTGTAATACCCCAAAGCCAGGTGCATTTTATGTCAGATACGACACTTTTGAATGCGCCTAAAGTAGAGGGCATCAAATATGCTAGCATTGATATTCTATGCGTCTTTTTTTTTTTACTATGCGCCTAAATTAGGGGCTTCAAATATGCTAAGCAAGTTATACCAGATGCCAGATTTTTCACAGGTTCATTCATTCATTCAGACGCACTATTCACTAATTTAATGCGACTTAAAACTGGCCCTTTTTTTAGGACATGTTGCCTCAAGTGTTTCAACAGCTAGCTCCTGAGTGGACAAGGGGGTGGATTGGTCTCACACCAGAAGTAACAGTTGGAGGCAAGAAAGGCAGTTGGGCTGAGTCTAGGGAGTAAGAAGGGTGAAGAAGACTGGCATGAAGCTCTGCTGTTTGAGGGTAGCTTAGAAAGAAGAAAGCTGTGTTCAATGTGGAGTACCACAGATCCCAGAAGCTCTACCACAACCTGCAATAGGAGAAAGAGGATTAGGCTGCCATCATACACTGGGACACTTCAAGTCTTACAAGGGGGATACAGACCACTACTCTCCATATTTCTGCTATGGTAAGGAGCTCCTGACCCCTCATCACCCTGCTGAGCACTTCCCTGTGATTGGGAGAATTGTTTATATGAACCTGGATCCTGTTATTTCACTTCTTAGAAGTTAATTATCTTCAATAAAGAAGGACATTATTGAATCAACTATATAACCTCCGTGTGTGTGTCTGCGCAACTGCACCAACATTACCACCCACCATACACCAGAGGTTCAAAAATCAATGTCCCCACCTACCCTACCCCAGCATGGGAAACTGAGGACTTCGCCGCCTTTTAGTGAATCCACCGCTTTTCGCACAGCTGTGGTCTTCTTTGATTGTATGTGTCACCGTCCGGAGCCTGTATTTCATGACAGAAAAGTGAAAAGTTAAACCACAGCATCTGTGATCATTGTTTGCACACTGTGTTCACCTGAAGTGGGATCAATAGTATTTCAGTGTAAAAGACCCTTCTGAACATCAAGTGTTGATTCCCCAGCAAGACGCTCATGTGGTTTTGCATGCATACTATGATCAGTCAGGACATTTCGGGATGCAGAAGACAGAGGACACCAGCTGGCAAAGGTTCTACTGGATTGGCATGAGGGAGGATATTGAGAAGTAGTGTCGGAAGTGCCCCACTTATACCAAAGTTAAGGGAGAAAGACTTGATCAGCAAGCCCCATTACCTCCCATTAAGACGCAACAACAGCTGGAACTTGTGGCCATGGATCACATGGAATTGGAAACCAGCCGATCTGGGTATTCCTGAACCCTTACCATTGTTGACAACTTCACTAAATTCACTGTTGTAGTACCAGTAATGGATTTGTCAGCTAGGACCACAGCTGAGAAGCTCTGGAAGCACTTTAAACATACAATTTAAGTGCCCTGCCTGACAACGTCTTAAGACATAACCGCAAAGATCTATGTCTGGGTAACACCATGAACTACTACATTTTCCTCTGGTTTACAGCTACACCTTCTGCTATGATGCTAGAGACCCCCCTCTTCATAACTATCATGTATGCTGTTTGGGGTGTACTAGACTTGGTGTTGGGTAGCCAGTGGAGCCTACAGTATGGACTGCTCCCCAATTTTCCTTTTATTTTCTTCTCATGTTATGGACAGCCCTGGTCTACCCATGTTACCCTTTGTGGATCCCAGTTGCACTTTACAAGAAAGCGGCGGGTTGCACTTACACTGCACAATTGCCTATTGTGCGCAGATGCCATGATCTTTGACCCTTTCTTCTTACTGCCATGGACACTATTCTATTTGTGTTTCTCTGCCCAAAATTCTAGGATTCAAGTACAGAGGCAAAAATGCCTGTTATGTATTGTTTATATGCTGTTAACTTATGCTCTTGATGTATTGTGCATTGTGGGTATTAGAGATGGTACTCTCCATATCCTATGGCTATGTGTTTAAAAGCATAAGGTTATGATGTGTCCTTTAGCAAAAGTAATTCAGAAGGTTATGGTTAGGCCTGGCACCGGAGAAAAATTATATTGCAGCTGACCCCAGCTGAACCTTGAAATTAGCTTCCCTATTCGCAAGTACTGGGACCTATGAGTGAGGACTAGGGATGAGCAATACTATCGACAAAAGTTGAAATCGACACGGTTTTTACGCGATAGTTTCCGTGAAAATCTTAAAGATAATCTTTATCACGTTTACAATCTTTATCACGTTTAGCCTTTTTCAGCGCTTCCTGTAATTTTGGCGGCCATCCAATCAGAGAAGAGCATAGATGAGCTGGGTGTACGACATCATGATTAGGCGGTGTATGGATCTCATTGGCTTCAAAAATCACATGACCTCGTTTTATGTATGCAACTCCATTTCCTGTTCAGTGTCATTTCTCACCTATCTCACTACAGAGCAACACGTCTGGTTGCCTGTCCCAATAGCTGTTGTCACACCTCAGAGAGGCAGTCTACTTTTATACAGAAAACCATCCTTGTAGTTGTGAAGCTTATGATATAGTTAGATTAGAGAATTTAAGTTCTGATTTAGTTTGAGAGAGACTTGTAAAGAAATCTAGTGCTGTGTGCAGCCGAGGGGGTGGTGGCCTGGGGGAGGAGGGGGAAGGAGGGTGTATATTGTGCAGCCCAGCTTGTTCTGTCCTGAACTCACATGGAAAAAGCATTTTTTTTTTACACTTTGGGCGACGTGTATGATCGGGAGTTGCGCCTGTTTTCTGGCGAAAACTGCGCCTCACCGGCTCAAATTCCCTGTCGGACGTAGGGATGCAATGTTAGGCGCAACCTTCGCCACTTTCGGCTGCGCCTAACATGAAGGGGCGTGCAATGGGCGCGCCGTGGGTGTTCTGGGACGGGACACAGCAAATTCGAAAACTCCGAGGCATGCATGATCACGGGTCGGCAAAGTGAGGCGCATTGCAGCGCTCAACAGATCCGAACGGCAGACCTAGTTGAATGTGGTCTATCTGCGGAGAAGTTGAAGTGGAGCGCGGTATTCTTGTAAGTTCTACACTTACAGCAGTACACTACTAAAATAAATTAATTGTCAAGAAGAATAAATAAAGCAAGAAATCCTGCTTGGCGGACCACAGGTCCCAGCAAGCCTTTTGTTGCATATACTGAATTGCATTAAACTTCTAAGCAGCCCCAATACATCAAAAATTGATGTTATGGAAAATGTGTAAGAAAACATCTGTCCAACCTCTGTGCAACATCTGCATTGGCTTATGTGATGTTAAATTAGTGTACTTTTCACAGACTTTGCAATACTTTTTGTAGGGGAAATTTTTTTTTTGGGCAGCTAATATTTATTTTTTTTACATTAATGAAATTGAAAAAAAAATTTATTAAACATTTAAATTTAAAATTTTTTCCCCAGCATTTTGGCTATGTCGGTTAAATTAAGAAATTTCCCATTTATTTGAGAAATGTTTTTTATTCTTCATTTTCAAATTTGTGTAATTTTTTTTCCGACGGGAAACCCCCGTTCCGGAATTACAGGGGAAATACGTGGCACACTTTGTGAGGGCTATTTGCAAGGGAAATTTTCGCTGGGAAAATAAAAATTCCCCATAGAAAATTTAATGGGGAATGAAATTTCCCCAAAGCAAAACCCCTTTTTGAAAAATCCTTTACAAAAAACCGTCACAAAGTTGGCACGAAATTTGCAATGAAATTTCCCGGGAAAATAAAATTACAACGGTAGAAGAAAAAAATCCCTTTGGTCTTTTAAATGAAGTGCCCCTAAAAAATTTCAATCAATGTATTAGAAAATTTTATTATCCAATAACTTTAAATTTGACAATCGGGGGCGAAACAAAGAACCGGGGGGCCCCAAAAAGCAAATTTTTGGAAAGGGGGCCCCCCTACCCCCCCCCCCCCCCCCCCTCCCCCCCCCCCGACCGGGGGCCATTACCAAAACTGTTGTTGGGTAATGAAAATTTAATAAAAGGGGGCAAATACCTAAACCTTTAAAATTCCCCCATAAACCTACAAACCAAACAAACCCACTATACTAAGACTAAAAATTACCAAAAACCCAACCCCATGGGGCCCCCTTGATTATACTCCCAAAGAACATAAACCAAAAAATTACCACCACATAGTGACGAATAAAACCCAACACTATTACTAACCCATAAAACCAAAGACCAAAACCATATAGGGGTTATATACAAAGTGAAACACAGGCTCTGCAGACTGTATAAACCACCAAAACCAGGGGCCATATAGTGGAAACCAAAAAGTGTACCAGGCCGCAACCAAAATAAGTGATTACAGTGTAGTTGAAATCTTGTGACTAAACAGGTGTTTTTTTCCTAAGATTTCGTTGATTTTCCCCTTTTTGTTTTTCCCCGGGGTCCAGTCCCCCAAACATAAAAACGTCTCCCCCCCAACTTTGCCCTTGGAGATTTAGGACAAATATCTTAAAAACCCTGTTTTTCCCAGGACCGCCCCCCCCTGGCTATAGGGGGTCCAAATTTAGGCAGGCAGGTTTTAGGTACAATAAGCCATAAAAGGTAGACGGGGGTTTGGGTTTGGCTATAGGGCCAAAATGGGTTGGGGGTTTGGGTTAGTAAAGGGCCCCATAAAAGAAAAACGGGGCACCTTTTCGGTTCTAAAGGTGGGCAACCCTTTAAGGGGGCTATAGGGGCAATTAGGCAAAACAGGCTTCACGTATTTAAAGGGCAAATTCAGACAGGCAAAATAGGGGCTATCTGGCATTTGGGGGGGCCCCAAAAGGCAGGCTTGGGGATTCTAAAAGGCAGGTTTTAAGTGGGTAACGGGAAGGGCCCAAAGGGGGGTATACGGGCAGGCTAGGGGGGTATACAGGCAGGCTTTCTGGGGGTATACAGGCAGGTTTAGGGGAATACAGGCAGGCTTTAAAGGGGGGGTATAAGGCAGTTTTGGGGGTGAAATCGGGGGGGAGGGCATTGGGGGGGTAAACGGGGGCGGGGGTTTAGGGGGTTTTTTAAAAGGCAGGCTAAGGGGGGGGGGGTAAAAGGGCAGGCTAGGGGGTAAAGCAGGTTAGGGGGGTTAAAAAGGGCGGGGCTTAGGGGGTAAACGGCAGCTTAGGGGGGTAAAAGGGGAGGTTTAGGGGGTGTAAGTCGGGGCTTGGGGGGTGTAAAAAGGCAGGCTTAGGGGGGGGTAAACGGCAGGTTTAAGGGGGGTGCCTTAAGGGGGGGCTTAGGGGGAAAAATAGGGAGGCTGGGGGGTGAAATTAGGCAGGCATAGGGGGGGGTATGGGCCCAGCTTAGGGGGTAAAAGGGCAGGCAAGGGGGTGTATGGGGGGCTTAGGGGTATACGGCAGGCTTGGGGGGTGAATGGGGAGGCTTAGGGGGGGGTTATTCATTTTTTAGGGGGTTTATGGGAGGTTTTAGGGGGTTAAAAGGGAGGTTTAGGGAAATACGGCGGGTTTAGGGGGGTAAAAGGGGGGCTTGGGGGTTTGAAAAGGGAGGTTTTGGGGGTGGTATAAGGTCCAAAAGGGGGTGTATAGGGCAGGTTTTGGGGGGGTGTATAGGCGGGGCTTAGGGGGTAATAGGCGGGCTTAGTAGGTAATAGGGGGGGCTTAAAGGGGGGTATAGGAACTTAGGGGGTGATGGGGAGGTTTTAGGGGGGTTTATAGGCCCAGGTTTAAAGGGGGGTGTAAAGGGGGGTTTAGGGGGGGGAATAGGAGGCTTAGGGGGGGCATAGGGAAGGTTTTGGGGGGGTGTATAGGGAGGCAAAGGGGGGTATTCCCTGGCTTATGGGGTATAGGCAGGCTTAGGGGGTTTATGGGCGGGCTTGGGGGGTTTTAATAGGGGGGCTTAGGGGGGTTAAGGGGGGGCATGTTTAAGGGGGTGATAGGGGGGCTTGGGGGGTTTATAGGCGGGCTTAGGGGGTGTATAGGGGCTTAGGGGGTATAGGAGGCCCTTGGGGGGGTGTTAGGGGGGGCTTAGGGGGTGTAAAGGCAGGCTTAGGGGGTGAAAAGGGAGGTTTAAAGGGGGTGGGGGGGGGGGGGGGGGGGGGGGTATAGGGAGGCTGGGGGGTAAAATGGCAGGCTTTGGGGGTTTAAATGGAAAGGCTTGGGGGGGTGTATAGGCCGGGCCCTTAGGGGGTGAAAATGGGGAAGGCTTGGGGGGGTTGTAAAAGGCAGGTTTTAGGTTAGGGAGGTTTAAAGGGGGTTAAAGGGAAAGGCTTGGGGGGTTTTATAGGGAGTTTTTAGGGTTTTGGGGAAAGGCTTGGGGGTTTTGGGCAGGCTTAGGGGGGTAGAGGCAGGCTTAGGGGAAATGTATAGGAGGTTTTAAGGGGGTAAAACGGCGGGCCCTTGGGGGTTTTATAGGGGGGGCCCTTGGGGGGGTTTTAAAAGGGGTTTGGGGAAAATAGGGGGGAAGGGGCTTAGGGATAAAAACCGGCAGGTTTAAAGGGGGGATAGGGGGGTTAGGGGGTGTATAGGGAGTCTTAGGGGGGTGAAAAATAACGGAAAGGTTTAGGGGGTTTTTTGGGCAGGCTTAGGGTGTGATGGGGGGGTTTAAAAGGGGGTGTATATGAGGCTTGGGGGTATAAGGCAGGCTTGGGGGGAGTGTATAGAGGCTTAGGGGTGTATAGGCGGGCTTATTGTATGGGGAGGTTTAAGGGGTTTTTTTGGCAGGCATGGGGGGTTTTATGGGGAAAGGGGGGGGGTTTTAAATTTTTGGGGGAAAAGGCTTAGGGGGAAAAAGGGGCGGGCCCTTGGGGGGGTAAAACGGCAGGCGTGGGGGTTTGGAAAAATAGTGGGGGGTTTAGGGGGTGTATAGGCATGCTTATGGGGTATACGGCACCTTAGGGGGTATCCCGGCAGGCGTAGGGGGGGTGTAAAGGGAGGTTTAGGGGGTATTGGCGGGCTTATGGGGGGAAAAAAGGGGGGCTTAAAGGGGGTGAAAGGGAGGCGTAGGGGGTTAAAGGGCCAGGTTTAAAGGGGGGATGGGGAGGCTTGGGGGGGTGTATAGGGAGGCTTAGGGGGTAAAAGGCGGGTTTTGGGAGGGTAAGGAAACGGGGTGTTAGGGGGTTTTGGTTAAAAAAAAAAAGGCTTTAGGGGAGTAAACGGCAGCTTAGGGTGTTAGGGGAAGGGGCTAAGTGGGGGGTTGGGGGGGAAAGGCTTAGGGGGTAAAGGCAGGGTTAGGGTTTGGGGGTTTTATGGGCCCAGGCTTGGGCGGGTTTTACGGCAGGTTTTAGGGATGAAATAGGAGGCCTAGGGGGGTGTTTAGGCGGGATTTAAAGGGGGCAGGAAAATAAAAAAATTAGTTTTAACCCCCTTGGGTTTAAACGCCCCCCCGATGCGCCGCTGGTTTCCGGGTCTGCTATTTTCCCTGCACCCTCTGCGCTCAGCGCGGGCGGCGCATTGATTTTTACGTCCCCGGGCCGGCGGCCCCCCCGTGATCACAACCCCGGGCAGGGGAAGTAGCAGAGCGCACTTTGCTCCCGCTTTTCTACCCGGGGCAGCGCTGCCTCTGAACGCTGGGGCCCCCCGGGAAGGGCCCGGGGCGTTCAAAAGGTACCTGCACCTGGCCCCCCAACCCCTGCCCGCCCGCGGGTGAACTTTTAAAATTTTCACTGCCGGGGGCCCGGGAAAGGGGGCTTTAACCCCCCGGGGAAAGGGGGACCAGTAGAAATTTGCCCCGGGGTGGCGGGCCCCCCTTTGAGCCCCACGGGCCCAGGAGCAACGGGCTACGTCTGCTCCCCCCGGTTATTACCCCCTGATGACAATATATATTTCTCTCCTAAAAAAAAACATTCTCCACTAAAAAATTTTTCCCAAAATCCGTGAAAATTAAAACAATTTAACACCCAAATAAGCCAATGCAGATGTTGTACAGATTTCATTTTGGCCCATTGTTTTAAAACCAAAAATGAAGATTTTTTGGGTTCTTCATTCACATTTTATTCTTTTTTGGGTATGTCCGGGAAACCCCACACAGCACGGGTTCTGGCGGGGACCTTTGGTTTCCCCAAGCAAATTTTATTTTCCCAGGGCTTGGGGTTCGGGACGTTTTTTCCAGAGTATTTCCCGTCCTTTTTAATACATCCCAACTGGCCAAAAAATAAGGAAAAAATATTTAAAGGGCAAGCTATGGGAAACCCCGGCCCGTTTTAAAACTTTTTCCCTTTTTTTAAAATAAAACAATAAAACCAAAATAATATCTTGCCCAACATCTGTTTTCCTTTTTAAAATGTAAAATTACTTCAATTCTCTCCTTTTATTTAAGACCTGTTCTAGCTATTATTTCTTTCTTTGGAGAGCTTATATATATTTGCTTTTATATTAAATGATCAACTTTTTCTATACATTTCAATGTATTTGATTCAACAGATTTTTCACATTATTCATTCATTCATTTGAAAGACAACTCTTTTTGCTATTCACTAACATGTTTAATGATTTTTCGCTGTGTTCCAGCCTGTCTCGAATCGGAATACATATTACGCGCAGTCCTTCTGCACCTAAGTTCCGCACTGCGCCTCACACACTGGCGAGGCGGCGGGAACTTTTCACCGCATGCATGAGCGCAGCTCCTTGGGCGGTGAATTTTAGGCGCAGTCCTTCTGCACCTGAGTTCCGCACTGCGCCTCACACACTGGCGAGCCGCAGGGAACTTTACACCACATGTATGAGCGCACCTCGGGCGCCGACATAAATAGGGGCGGCTTTCACAAAAAATCCCGTGAAAACGGGCGCTCCGACGCCCCGATCTTCATACATGTCGCCCTTTGTGGCCAGCAGACTTCCCACCTGAGGTGAAACTGTCCCTTTTGTTTTTGCATTCATATTGGTGTCTGTGCATCCCATTTTTTTGCCAATAGCCCCCTTGTACGCAAATTGGGTTACAGATATTTCATAGTAGCTGCCGCCTGTTGTCAGTGGTGTCATAACCGCCATATCTAGTCCATATAACTTTTTAATACTTCTATTTCACTCAGTGTGTCTCAGTTTGGCGCAAATCATGCACCTGTACGATAATTTGTTGAAAACTATCAATTGCTAGTTCTACTGGGCAGTTGTAAATCTCAGGGACTGAAGGAAGAACACTGTTGATTTAGTCTTACAGTTCTTCCACCAGACCGCATTTCACAGATATTTGATAGAAACAATTCTGTTTCTAATCCTAGTTGGCTGTTGGAAATTAGAGGGATTTAAGAATACCTGTGATTTGCCCTCTTTGCAGTACAGTTTCTCAATAATAGACTGTGAAAAACTCTCTTATACCTTTTAAATTTTTATCTTTCTCAACATGGAGTGAACTGCAGGTGGTAAGCGAGCAAAGAGGGGTGTAGGACATGGAGGTAGAGGTATGAGAGAAGGTGTTCCTTCCACTGCTGGCGACAAGACGCAATCCAGCACATCGTCGGTTGCAGGACCATCAGGCCTGTCATCGCTGGGTCGGTGCCCTCAGTGAATCTCAGTAACGAACAGCGTCGCCAATCTGTTCTTAAATGGTTAATGCAACCTGCATCCAGCAGTTTTACCTCCTCGTCCTCCCAGTCACGGCCACGAATGTCATCATCATCATCATCATCGTCGGCAACCTGAAGCGAAGGCAGGCCAAATGTCAACTTGTGTACCCACCAATGTGGATAATCCATTTTCTGAAGACCTCTTTGACACAATGCGGTTGGGGTCAGAAGGCATTTCAAAAGATCAAGAGGCCAAAGAGGATGTTTTAGTCTGCTGTGACACCCAATCGCTGATGCCATCAGAGGAGGATAAGGAAGTCGGTAAGTCACCACATATCCTGAGCGGTCGGCAACGCCTTGCAGTGCCTGTTGCTTGTAGTCCGCAGCTCCAGGATGTAGAATGTCAGGACGAGGAAGTCACCTGTGCTGCTGCTAATGATGATGATATTGCGGATCCAACGTGGTCTTTTCAGCAGAATTTGCTTGCGAGCGCTTCATCACTGGACGAGGAGAAAGACAATGGGGTAGTGTGAGATTATTCCGCTAACCATGATCAGCGGAAACACCACTCCTCGCTGTCAAAAAGGTCCAGGCCCTTAGAAGCCTGGGCCTTTGTCGAGCAAGCCTCAGGTTCGCCCAGCGATGTCGTATGCTGCATTTGCCATAAACTGATCAGTAGAGGGAAGAATATTAAGTGTTTAACCACCAACAACATGTCTACTCACATGCAGCGAATGCATGAGTTGAAATGGAGGGAACACTTGGCGAAAAAAGGCCACACCGGTCCTGGGCTTCCAACCACTGTCACACCCTCTGTCTCCGCCTCCTCCGCCATTTTTAAGAACACGCGTTCTTCTGCTGCCCATGTCCCTCAGCAGCATGAGCAAGGATCAGCCTCCACTTCAGCCTCCACCGTCGCCCAAGTACCACCAGCACCACCAGAGACACAGCCTACCCCTTCTGCTTCCACCAGTTTCACCTGCATGCCGTACAGCGACCAGTCTAGCAGCCAGCCTTCCGTTTACCAGGTGTGGGAGCAGAAGAAACACTTTACCCCAAAACATCCCAAAACCAAAAGCCTGAATGTCGGCATTGCCAGACTTTTGGCCTTGGAAATGTTGCCTTTCCGTCTGGTGGACACAGATGGGTTCCGCCACGTCATGGCCTTTCCCTGCCCCCAATACCAGGTGCTAAGCAGGCATTTCTTTGCCAGAAAAGCCGTCCCTGAACTGGCCAGCCACGTGTCATCTAAAATCTCCAGCGCCTTGTCTGCATCTGTATCCGGCAAAGTACATCTCACCACCGATACATGGACTAGTAAGCACGGCCAAGGCTGCTATATCTCTGTGACAGCTCACTGGGTGAGCTGGATGGATGCAGATTTAAGGGTCATGCTTTGGTACAGGACAGGTATAGTTAATGTCCAGTTCAACTAAAATGGTGGTTCAAAGACTCCTTTTTCTGGCACTTTTTAATCTGTGGGTCATGCAGATTTAAGGGTCATACTGTGGTACAGGCAGGGCCGCCAACAGAAATTTCAGGGCCCCATACAGCTGAATCACCTGGGCCCTCCCCATGTAAACCCCGCCCCCAGCAACCCAATTGCCCTGCCCCCAGCAAAAAAAAAACCGGCCTCTTGGACGTAAATGCGCCCATTTTACCACATAATACAGGATGCAGAAAAGAACTGTATTGTGTAGTACAATAGTAAGGGAGTCATATATCTGTCTGTCTCACATATCATAGACATAGGGCTAAGTAGCTCCAGCCATATCCCCCTCCACCCACATACAATATCCCCCTCCACTTTTCCCTTGGTCACGCACCTCACCACCTTCTAAAATCACCAGCAAGAAAGTAAAAGTGTAACTCCTATCACAGGGTCAGGTGTTCCCTCATTTACAATCAGGGACACATATTCACTGCCACTATACTAACGCCAACATAAACTGCAACACCGCCATATTGAGACTACATAGTGGTCCAACACCAGCTTGGGTCACATCACATTACAGTGAATACAGCACTGATCCAATATCGAAGTAAAATAACCCCTGACCTCCAGGGACTCATCGGAGACGTCTTATCTGAGGAGTCGTTCTCTTCTCTCATAAGTCGTTCTTTTCCCTTCTCTCCATCAGTTCCACACCGCCATGATGACTTGTCCTGGTCACAACTCATCCCCGCAGAAATTACACACAAATATCTTAGAATCCTCTATTTTCCAGCATCTCTTTATCTATTCCCAATTCTGTACAAACTACCCAGGGGTGGGAGAGCGGGTACAAGCCATAACTTAGAGGCCTAGTATCCTAAGGGGTTGGAGGGTGGGGAGAGGACTAACCCCCTGGATATAATGCTACAACTATGGGCTGCTCCCCTCACAATTATATTACCAGGTAGGTAGGCAAGACCCTAGGTAAGTAGGCAAATTTGCAAAGCCCCAGGTAATTAGATAGGCCCTATTTAGTTAGGTAGACTCCCGCTGGATAAGTTGGTAGGCCAGACCCAGGTAGGTTGGTGGTAGGTAAATAGCCATGCGTGGTAGGTAAAGAGCCCCCAGGTAGATAAACAGGCCCCAGTTAGGAAAGTAGATAGGCTACAGTTAGGTTGGTGGGACCCAGTTAGGTAGGCTGTAGGTAGGTGGTTTCCCCCAGTTAGGTAAGCTGTAGGTAGTTAGGGCCCCCTTTCTATAGGCTGCAAGCAGATAGGGACTCCAGGAAGGTAGTATACAGGCAGTTAGGGGCCTCGTTTAGGTAGTATACAGGTAGTTAGGGGCCTCCTTTTGCTCGTGTGCAGGAAGTCAGGGCCTCCTTTAGCTAAATGTGCAGGGAGAGCCCCCATTTAGGGTTAGGTAGCCTCAGGGCCCCCTTTAGGATTAGGTAGCCTCAGGACCCCCTTTAGGATTAGGTAGCCTCAGGGTCCCCTTTTGGATTAGGTAGCCTCAGGGCCCCCTTTAGGATTAGGTAGCCTCAGGGCCCCTTTAGGATTAGGGAGCCTCAGGACCCCCTTTAGGATTAGGTAGCCTCAGGGTCCCCTTTTGGATTAGGTAGCCCCAGGGCCCCCATTAGGACTAGGTAGCCTCAGGGCCCACTTTAGGATTAGGTAGCCTCAGGGCCCCCTTTAGGATTAGGTAGCGTCAGGGCCCCCTTTAGTAATAGGTAGCGTCAGGGCCCCCTTTTAGGGTTAGGTAATGTCAGGGCCCCCTTTAGGATTAGGGTAATGTCAGGGCCCCCTTTAGGATTAGGGTAATGTCAGGGCCCCCTTTAGGATTAGGGTAATGTCAGGGGCCCCCTTTAGGATTCGGGTAATGTCAGGGCCCCCCTTTAGGATTAGGGTAATGTCAGGGCCCGCTTTAGCGTTAGGGTAATGTCAGGGCCCCCTTTAGAGTTAGGGTAATGTCAGGGCCCCCTTTAGAGTTAGGGTAATGTCAGGGCCATATGTAAAAGTCACAGAAAAACCTTTCCTAGAAAGCAATATTATCTATATGGATTTGGAATAACAAACCAGTCATGAAGAAAAAATTCCTAAAAAAATCCAAACTCTAAAATATAACTTTTAATATATAAACCCCTAAAAAGATGCAATACGCATCTAAAATCTATCCTAGTCAAAATTAAATCTAATTTTACCTCTATCCCTACCTAATATTCCTACACTTATTCCTTAATTAGACCAAGTAATCGTCCCCATAAGGACGGCCTAGTCTCTGTGGGGTCTCCCTTTAATCTAAATGTCCCTTATCGCTACCAAAAATATTGGCAAATATTATTTCTATACTGTCTTTAAGATACATTAAATCAGCAACCAGACACGTATCACTTATTCCTATAGAGTCCTATACCAAGTACTCCAAGAGCTCACAATCCAACTGATAAGGAAAACTGGAAATTATTTTCCTTTTCCTCCCCTTCAATTAAAGGGTCAATAACTATTTTACATTGTCCATGTAGGAAACAAAAAGAAAGCACATTTATGCAACATCATCTTAAGATACATCAAACCTTATCCTCGACGCGTTTCCCCCCCCCCTCCATTACTGCGGGGTTCATCAGGAGGATCTTTGGGGGGACAGTTGCATTGACTCAGATAGTAGTCTCTTTGATAAACTGATGTTCCTAGGGTCTTGTATCCCATCTTAGTAGATTCAAAAGTCCGCTATTTACCGCCGTCGGGTGCACTCGGCGTCTTAAAACTGTACTGTATGCCGGCGCATTTCGCAAGTGCAGTTTTTAAGACGCCGAGTGCACCTGACGGCGGTAATAGCGGACTTTTGAATTTTACTTAGATGGGATACAAGACATAGGAACATCAGTTTATCAAAGAGACTACTATCTGAGTCAATGCAACTGTCCCCCAGAGATCCTCCTGATGAACCCCGCAGTTTTGGAGGGGGGGAAAACGCGTCGAAGATAAGGTTTGATGTATCTTAAAATGATGTTGCATAATGTGCTTTCTTTTTGTTTCCTACATGGACAATGTATATAGTTATGACCCTTTAATTGAAGGGGGAGGAAAAGGGGAAAAAATTTCCAGTGTCCTTTCAGTGGATTGTGAGCTTTGGATTACTTGGTATTGGACTCTATAGGAATTGTGATACTGTGTCTGGTTGCTGATTTAATGTATCTTTAAAGACAGTATAGAAATATTTATTTGCCAATATTTTTGGTAGTCGATAGGGACATTTAGTATTAAATAGGGAGAGCCACAGAGACTAGGCCGTCCTTTCGGACGATTTCTTGTTCTAATTAAGTGATTAAGTGTTGGAATATTAGGTTAGGGTTAGAGTGTATATATTTAGATTTATATTTTGACTAGGATAGTTTAGATGCGTTATTGCATTCTTTTTTATGGGTATATATTAAATGTATATTTTAGAGTTTGGATTTGTTTAGGATTTTTTCTTCTGTGATGGTTTGTTATTTCCAAATCCATATAGATTATATGCTTTCTAGGAAAAGGTTTTTCCTGTGACTTTTACATATGGAAGGTTTTTGAATGAGCCACTGGGTCAGTAGAGATGGATGGGTGATTGTTTCAAAGATATTTTCCGAATGTGAAACTGGGAGATAGTACCGAGGAAAAATTAATCTAAAAGTATATGTAAGGTATTATATATGGTGTTTTAAAGAGAATATTAAATCTTTCTGGGAAATTCACTGCCTGAAAATTATATTGTAGAGCGAATATAGTTCCGAGAGTCTGAGGGTCACGGGTTAAGCCCGTCCCGCGGTCCAGATCCCCACAACTAATAAAAAAAGTGGGAGGAGGATTTATTAGGATCATCATTAAATTTAATGAAAATACTTTTGGTAAGGAAGAAAATTAATCTTCCAGAAACAGAACAAAAGTTAAAAGAGACAATAGAGAAAAGCCGTAAAATTAAGATCTGACCCAGATTTTTCTTGAGTGATGTAATTCTGAAAAATTCTGTTGAGAAGTATGACGTTTCTGCTTATAAAGAACGTAAGAACAAACAGTACTTTAAGGATCTGGGCGAATTCCAAAGAAGGGAAGGCTTTTCTCCAACTGGTTTGAGAGTGAATTGAAGGAGACAGAAATTTCCTCTTCTGAGATCTCGACATTGAAAACTACACATAGACGGTACCAAAGAGGGGGTTTCTATAGGGTAAGTAGGGGAGGATTTAGATCAGGAAACATGAGGAATGGTGACACCGAGGAGGGGAGATATTGGGGGGGACAATATGTGTTACCAAATATGAACAGAAACAGAGAACCCCATATGACAACAGCCCCCGAACAGGATGGTATGTCGTCCTCCTCATCATCCTCTCATCATCAATCCCTTTTTTAGATCAACCGATGGTGTCCGTCCCCATACCTTAAGGGAAAGTACATGAAACAATCCCAAAGCGCCAACGAAAAGCAGAGGCAGAACCAATTAATTAATTATCCCAGAAAGTACTTACTCTAGAACTCGAGTGTTCCTATTGATAGGTTTGTCATATGTGCCTACAACCAGATTTAGTGAATTTAAAAATGGGTAAAGGGATTTTTGAACCTGTTTGTGCGTTAAAATCAAGTGGTTTTAAATTTTTTTAAGAATAATGATAGACGTGGTTTGTGAGGGAGTTGGAGGAATTTCTATTGAAGAAACCTAACAGGAGTTAAGATATTGACCTGACTTTATTAGAAGAGGACTGAATGTTAATGGAAATTGGGGCCCCCAAAGCTGATTTTAGCCAAAAGTACCAGGTTTCCTCCACCACAAGAGACTCCAAGAGATAGTTATGTTTTTGAAAATGGTATTGAATCGATCTAGAGGTCCCTATCGAAACAATATTTGCCATCTGTGAAATAATAGACAAAATCTTACACAAAAAGAATTCTAAGCGTTGATTTCTTCCTTGGGGAATCAGATCCTGATATAATCTTAAAACCATCGGATAAGGGGGGAAATATTGTGATATAATGGTCCATTTGGGATATAACCACAGATGTCGTAAGAGTAATTTTGGAGGATCAGGACAGGATATACTGTCCTGTAAAGGACCTACGGAAAGATTCTTAGGTGAACTGGATCTGAGCATGTTACCCATGGTGTGGAATGAAGGGATCACCTGTCATAGGAGTGGCTGCTTTTCTTTACTCCCTAAAAAAACCACAAGAATTGCGACCTTTTATGCCATTGCCAAAGGTGCATAAAGGTTGGTTCACGTAAGAGGTCGCCCGAATAGGTCGGGTATTGACTCCTTTGACACAAAAGTTGGAATCTATGTTGGACAAGGTACTCAGGGGATTTTGTTATTGCTCTTCCTCCTACATATGAGATAAGGCTGACCTCCTAAAGAGTTGGAAGGGGGATTAACATGAAAAGGATGTTTGGTTGCGGCCTCAGTGGATGTGGAGGCATGTATAGCAGTATTCGCACTCTGGGGCCTCCATGCCGTTCAAATTATTTCCTTGGAATGATGGGGAGACAATTTGAAAAAATAATAAAATGGTCCTTGAACTGTTGGAATTTATACTTATTCCCACAAATATTCCTCTTCGGACCCAGGGTCTTACCACCAGCCTCAGGGGTACTGCCATGGGAAGCCCATTGCGCTCCCTACGTATGCAATTCTGTCCTGGGAGGGGGGGAGGGGGGCCCTGGTGTCGGGAGGAGATGGAGGGATTTACCAACAAGATTCTATACTGCGTGGCAGTATTACTAGATGACGTCTTCGTCCGTGGCTGGGCTCGGAGGCGTCGTTTAGAGAATTTATCCAGGTATTGAACCATAATGAGATTGGGTTGAAATTTACATTTGAGATCCTTGTCAGAAATAGCTTTTTTGGATCTGAGAATGAGCCTCCTACGGTGGAGTCATAATCACCCTGAAAAACTCAAAAAGGCATTTACCCAAAGGTCATTACCTACGAATAGTAGGGAACTGCTCCAGGGATTAAGAGAGCTTTTTTCAACAGGCAAGTGTTCATAAAGATAGGTTCCTGGAAAGTGGATATCCTCCGTCAGAGTTGAATCCTGCATTTAAGAATGATGGGGAAGTGACAGGAACGATCTAACGACACCCGAGGGGACCTAGAAAATATGAGGAGAACACTTTCAGGGATTAAAATAGGCACATATTGACAACTGAACAATGATGTGATGAGGATCTTGCGGAAACATTGGGGTATATTGCCATCTTGATTAAAGATATAGCTGATTGTCTCTCTAAAAAACTCATGTGACATATAGAAGAGGAAGGTCATGAGAGATAGGCTGATTCACATTCCATTATACGTCTCCATAAACCAACTGGAACATGGTTAGACGTAAACCGTTGGGAATGTTTAGATGTGAAAGATGCACATTTGTAAGTATGTCTGTCAGACCAGGGAGTTTATGAGCTCGGTTGACGGGAGATCTATGTGATTCGTGAATTTATGAACTGCTGTTACCCAGGGGGTTGTCTATCTGGTGTAACTGTAGCTGTGGAATACAGTATAAGGCAAGAAGACTAGATCATTTAAATCCGTTATTGCGTTGAACATCTAGGGACGTTCACGACACAGGCGTGATACCCCTTTTATGCCAGGCTATCTGGATGGAACAAGGGGAGATTCCTCGAGTCTGATGTTTTGTGTATGGAGAAAGATAAATTCAATCATTAAGAAAGGGAAATCTTGACCAAAAAAATTATTTATGTATGGAAACTGACCGTGGACGTTCAGAATGAAAACGATGCAGCCAGTGGGTCTTAATGAGCTTCTAGATTTTGGATTGTTTTATCTGAATTTATACATATTCTAAATTTTCTCTGGTACATGGGGGTTAAATGATTAGTGATATATGGGCATTAATAGCCTTAGGATATTATTCATTATCTTGGGTTTATACATCCTTGATCCCCGGGAATTATTATTATTGTATGCACTTTATTGATTCAGGAAAAAAGTTTTTGCTTTATAAAGGGATGTCTTCTATGTTTATTAAGTTTTCTTACCTTTTAGATTGTATGTTGGATATATTACGCCACTTGATGGGTATATTTGCTCCAATATTTTTACATCATGGGGAATTATTTGAGGTTTTTCACTTAAAACTGCATAGATGTGACATATTGTATAAACACTGTTATAATGTCCCTTGCTTAGATGATATCTGCTTAATTATGGGGTAATGAGATCACAATTGTGTGCCCGGGATGGTAGGTTCATAACCAACCAGTATGTGAAAATTGTGCAGTAGGCAGACTAGGATTGGAATCTCTCCATGATAGCATTATGTGATTTATTAGGGGATAGAGTTGTGTGCATTGTGGTACACACACTCGTATGCTGGCGATGTTTCTGCCGGCATGTACTGGCGCATGCGCAGTGGCTGTTATGTTTATGGGGCCGCTGGCGCGTAGCGCATTTGAGTAGTGTTGGTTTGCCATGGCGCCGTTTTGTTTTGCTGGCGCATGCGCGGGGTGGCCTGATTGGAAAGACATCGAAACTACCGACGCAGGCGCAGCAGAGAGGCTGGTTGCTATGGTATGTTGTATGCGGCGCATGCGCCATGTAGCCTGTTTTAAAGACGCGAGGCACCCTGACGGCGGTTAAATAGCGGACTTTTGAATTCTAACTTAAGATGGGATACAAGGACATAGGAAACATCAATCTTATCTAAAGAGACTATTAATCTTGAGTCAATGCAACTGTCCCCCAAGTGTCCTCCTGATGAACCCCGCAGTATGGAGGGGGGGGGGGAGAAAGCGCGGGATAAGGTTTGATGGATATTAAGAATGGGGAATGGGTTTTTGGGGCCAAGAAATGTGCTTTCTTTTGTTTCCTACATGGAACAAGGTTTATGTTATTACCCTTTAAGTGAAGGGGGAGGAAAAGGAAATAATTTCCAGGGCCTTTATCTGGGATTGTGAGCTCTTGGAGTACTTGGTATAGGACTCTATAGAATAGTGATACTGTGTTGGTTGCTTATTTAATGTATCTTTAAAGACAGTATAGAAATATATATTTGCCAATATTTTGGTAGTCGATAGGGACATTAGTATTAATAGGGAGAGCCCACAGAACTAGGCCGTCCTTAGCGGGACGATTACTTGGTTCTAATTAAGGATAAGTGGTAGGAATTATTAGGGTTGGGAGTAGTGTGTATATTTTGATTTAAATTTTGACTAGGATAGATTTAGATGCGTATCTGCATCTTTTTATGGGTTTATATTAAAAGTTATATTTTTGAGTTTGGATTTGTTTTTTAGGATTTTTTCTTCAGTGACTGTAATGTCAGGGCCACCCTTTAGCGTTAGGGTAATGTTCAGGGCCCCCCCCTTTAGCGTTTAGGGTATATGTCAGGGCCACCCTTTTGAGTTTGGGTATTGTCAGGGCCCCCTTTAGCGTTAGTGGTATTGTCTGGCCCACTTTAGAAGTAGGTAATGTCAGGGCCCCTTTTGGTTTGGGTAATAATGTCAGGGCCACCTTTAGCGGTATAGGGTTAAATGTCAGGGGGCCCCCTTTAGGAATTAGGGTAATGTAGGGCCCCTTTATAGTTAGGGTAAATGCAGGGCCACCTTTTGGTTTGGTTAATGTAAACGGGCCCCCTTTAGCTTTAGGGTATGTCTGGGCCACCTTAGGAGTGTGGGTAATGTCAGGGCCCCATTTAGCGTTAGGGTAATGTCAGGGCCCCCTTTTTAGAGTTAAGGTGGTAATTGTCAGGGGCCCCCTTTTAGAGTTAGGGCAATGTCAGGGCCCTCCCCTTTAGCGTTTAGGGCAATGTCAGGGCCCCATTTAGCGTTTAGGGTTAATGTCAGGGCCCCCTTTTAGCGTTAGGGTAATGTCAGGGCCCACTTTAGCGTTAGGGTAAATGTCAGGGCCCCCTTTAGCGTTAGGGTAATGTTAGGCCCACCCTTTAGGCGTTAGGGTAATGTCAGGGCCCTTTTACGTTAGGTTAATGTCAGGGCCCCCTTTAGAGTTAGGGTAATGTCAGGGCCCCCTTAAGCGTTAGGGTAATGTCAGGGCCCCCGTTAGAGTTAGGGTAATGTCAGGTCCCCCTTTAGAGTTAGGGTAATGTCAGGGCCCCCTTAAGCGTTAGGGTAATGTCAGGGCCCCCTTTAGAATTAGGTATATATAAAAAAAGCAAAAAAAAAAAACAGCCACGTACCTGAGCCTCGCTCCTGCTCCCGGGCGCTGCCAGGGAGATCAGCGAAGCGCAGCGCTAGTGGCACTGTGCTCCTCTGACACAGCGCAGCCCCGGGAGTCGGGGACATTAGTCCCCGTCTACCGGGCCCGGTCTCTGGGCGCTCGGGACGCAGGGCCCTGGCGTCCAGGGACCGGATGCTCACTGTCAAGAGGAATAAGGGGGTCTGCTTGCAGAAGGCCCCCTTATTCCACCGGGCCGCCATACAGGAGTACCGGCTTTACCCCCTGTATGGCGGCCCTGGGTACAGGACAGGTATAGTCAATGTCCAGTTCAACAAAATGGTGGTTCAAAGACTCCTTTTTCCAGCAGTTTTTAATTTGTGGGTCATGTAGGTTTAAGGGTCATGCTGCGGACCAGGACAGGGATAGTGAATGTCCTGTTCAACTAAAATGGTGGTTCAAATAATACTGCCTCCTTGCACTTGATAATCTGTGGGTCATGCAGATTTAAGGGTCATGCTGCGGTCCAGGACAGGTATAGTCAATGTCCAGTGAAACTTAAATGGTGGTTGAAAGATTCCTTTTTTCTGGCACTTTTTAATCTGTGGGTCATGCAGGTTTGGGGCTCATGCTGCGTTCCAGGACAGGGATAGTCAATGTCTAGTTCAACTAAAATGGTGGTTAAAATAATACAAATCAGAAAATTCACCAAGGAAATTCCAGCGGACCAAAGGTACTTCACGAACTTTTTATTTCATTTCATTCTTCCACAAGAAGCGTTAAAAAACCCGGACCCCGTTTCGGCCCTCAGGACCTTTTTCCCACGGCATATAAATTCTGACACAAACTTTACTAAGTGAACAAACTTAAAAACCGCACTGCATCACAAGGCATGGGCGTGTGCTTAATTTTAACCCTTGGATGTAAAATTTCTTTTTGCTTCCAAATAGAACCCTTTTGTTTGCAAACAGCTATTGTGTTATTAATCAGGTCTCCAAGTTTATTAAAAAAAACAAAAATGTTTGGCATTTTTTGCAGTTAAAACAAAATTTGCAAAATGCTTCATGCAATATTCTATTTCTAAAATTATGCTTAAAAACGTTTGCCCCATTTTTTAAATTATATACATGAGATCAGTGTTTATTCAGCCTTAGGGCGTTTAAATATTATATTCAACCTTTTTTGGCAATTTTGCGGGTTAAAACATGGGATTGCAGAATGTTTTATGCAATATATGCTGATTTTCTAAAATGTATCAAAAAACTATGCTTTAAATTTTGGGCATTTTTTTTCAATGAATATACAGAGATCATGTCGTTTATTCAGCCCTGGGGCATTTATATGTATATATTCAACACATGTTTGGCAATTTTGAAAATTTTTAATAACTTGGTTTTGAAAAAAGCTTCATAAATTTAAGTGTTTTTTTCTAAAATGAATGTATTTATACGTTTGACAGTTTTTCAATGTTTTTACATGGATCATGTCGTTTTATTCATCCCTTTGGGAAGCGGGGGTATCGCATGTAAAATCCAATAGGCCCTCGTAACCTACTTTATTCCCCAATCTCCCCTCTTGGGCTTATTTCCCCTTTTCCATTATCCCAAACCCTTTAAAGATGCAACCCTGCTCTCATGTGTTTAACGAAATGTTAGATGCCCCTAAAAATTTTACTTGGTTTGTTTTTACCCTCCCCGGGTTTTCTGAATTCTTTACTTAAAATTTCCCTTATAGTACTGCCTATTAAGGAGATTGAAAAGGGGGTGCATACTTTTAAATAGTACGTGGTCTGTTTGCATTCCATACTGCTTCAATTTAAATACCTTGTAGGGTGCTTTTGGGCGAATGTATCCCCCTTCACTATTATGTTCCCAAAAAATTTACATCGTTCTTCCCACAGGGGAAACCCCCATTGTTGAAACCCATTATTATTTCGTTGCTCAATAATATGGGGGGAAAGATCATTCGCTAGAGTTTTACCTCTTTTTGGCACACTTTTTCCCCCTTTTTCCACATACTCTTTTAAAAATTGCTTTTTTGACGTATATCGCAAATTTTTATAGAAGATGTTTTTTATTCTATTATAATCATCACTGTAACCCGTTGAAAATACTACTTGTTCTTTCACTCTGCCCCCCTTTTTTTCTCTTTGTTTCCATAACAGTCCTGTTGTTTCATATTTTTTACCTTTTTAAATCCCTCATCTGGGAGGGTTTTGGGGTACCCCCCTACCTTCAACCGCCACGTAAAAATTTTTCTCCCCGGGAAATCCCTATCCGGGAACAAGCTCTCCTAGCTCTAATAATTCCCCATTTGGGATCGCCCTATTGTATTTTTTGGGGTGATTATTTGGGGCCTGTAAATGTTTTCCCCACGTCGGTTTTCTATATAGTTTGGAGTATACTTTCCCCCTATCAGGTACGCCTTTTAACCCCAAACCAGGGAATAATTTTTTTAAAAATTATATAATATGTGAATTTTAAAAGTTACCTGTTGTCATTGGGGTACCCCCCAATTTGGGGGATGGACGTCACATCGCGACCCCCAACCAACAGGGGTCGTCGATGTAAGTCCAACCATATGATGTTATCTCCATAGGGATTATTGCAACCATAACCCCGGCCGCTGCTCCCACCAGCCATAAAATAATTTCGCAATGTGGGGGATCTGATGCCCCCATGGTGCTCCTTCTACTTAGTAAAAGGATTATCAAATTTGAAAAATTATTTTGAGCGGGAAAGAGACATTTTGCTATGAAGATTTTTCCTCATCCGAAGTTCCTTACTTATACCAAAAAGTATTCTAAAGCACAATGCTGGGTGGTGTGGTATATTGGAATCAGGTTAAACAACATCCATGTCCCATGTAAAATGGAGACCATAAAAAAATTTGAAAAGTTTTGGGACACTTTGCATCCTTTCAGATAACCTGGGATACCTCGAACAATTGGTTGGGAACAATCGTCCACCCAACTGCTGAGCTCTACTTAAGGACCCATTACTTGAAATATGGGGAGTTTAGGGGGAAATAGATTCTTATGTGTTTTTGTATCCGTAAAATACTGGAATAACCGGATTTTTCACATGTAAAAATGTTTTTTGTTTTTTCAGATATACTCCTAGTCTTACTTCCCTTTTTCAATAAAAATTCCCGTTTTATTTTCAGGTTTTTTTGTGGGTCAAGTCTAATTTGCGATAGGGATTTTTTTTTTCTAGGGTTTTCCCCCAAAAATATTTTTTAAAATAAACCACGTCAATTTTCAACTAATTGACCCCCTTTTTTCTGATTTTTTTTTAAAATCAAATTCCTATTTCTCCTAAAATTTTTTAATCCCTTTTTTTTGGGAATATGTGAGATTATTCCTATGTTTCTTTTATTCCTTTTTTCTTTAGTTTCCCCCTACCTTGCTTTTTTAGATCCCTCCATTTTCCTGAAACGCATCAAGCCTGGGACCCCCCCTTGATACGGGTAAAATGGGTTTTGGCATCTTTCTGTACTCCCCTTTCATCTTCTTCATTTTCCCCCATCATTTTCCTATCTAATTCTTTCAGTTTTCCTAAACGATTTTTGTTCCATAAAATTTAATTTTTTTATATTCATTGTACTCCCTACTTCTTACCATTTTCCTCTCTACATCCCCCCAAAATTTTTTTTTTTTTCCCCCTTTTTTATTACTTTTTGTGAAAATACCTCTTTACAGTTAACATCCGTAAAAAGATTTTTGTCCAGCTGTGTTGAAAATCCCCATTTTTTTGTTTGGGACAAAGTTCAACCTTTATTCAAAAATTCAATTTGTGCTACTTAGAAATTGTTGGGTCCAAACTACCACTGTCGCCGTAACGTCTCAGTTTTTGCGACCTTGAAGGTTCTTTTTTTGTTGTTTGGGGCCTATTTTTCCGGCCTCCTCTTTTCCCTTTTTTTTTTGTCGTTTTTTTGGGGGTTTTTCCGGGTTTCTCTGTCACCCCTTGTTTTTACTCTCCCCATATTGGGATCCGAAATCCGAGTCCCTCGGGGCTGATCTTTTATCGGGGAAATCATTTTTTAGAAAAATTACTCTCCCCTCCTGCATTCACTCCCGTCTTCCTTTCAAAATGGATTTGGGGGGTTTTTGATCTTTCCCTTGTGCCAAGTATACACTTTTCTTTTTTTGGAGCCTTAATCCCTTTAATTTTTGTTTTTGTTGTTTACATAATTCTTCCACTTTTTCATTATTTTTCCTTTTTATCTTCTAAAAACCTTTTTATATTTGGATCATTCACATGTTCATCCAATTGGGATTGTGTTTTTTGATTTCTTCCCCCTAAATTTTCAATTTTCCCCCTTTAAACTCCACAATTAAGTCATTTTTTAAAGACATTCTGTTAATTCCCCTTTCCCTAGGTCTAAAAATTCTTTGGGGTAAAAAAAAAGTAGGTATTTTTTTTTAATTTTCAGTCCTCTGGAACCTCTGTTTTTCAATTATTTTTTTAGGGGAATTGTGGTCCCCCAACTTTAAGTTTCTTGCAAATTTGCTTTTTTCCAGGGGCCCTTAAAAAGGTTTTGCATGTTTTCTCTCCCCCCCGGGATCGTCTCTTTACACGGAAAACCCGTTCTAATTTAGCGCCCATCCATTTTAATTTGTCTGTGAAAAAGTGTGTTTTAAAAAACAACCCCCTTATCTTGTATTTGGTAATCTTAGCTGTAGCATATATCTAATCTAATCTACTAGGGATAGTCAATGCCATGAAACTTAAATGGTGGTTTAAAAACTCCTTTTTTTTGGCACTTTTTTTCGTGGGGCATGCAGTTTGGGGCTATGCTGCGTTCCAGGCAGGGATAGTCAATGTCCCCGTTCAACTAAAATGGTGGTTAAAATAATTCTGCCTTCCCGGACTTTTTAATTTTTTGGGGATGCAGGGTTTAAGGTCATGCTGTGGTACAGGGCAGGGTAGTGAATAGTCTTGGGGTTTTTTCCCCCGTGACTCTTTTTTGCCTAATTGTCTTTCCGAAGATGTACATGTATCCAGTTTACTGTTGGGATGTTAATTCCCGCTTTCTCCAGCCCTTTTGGGTGTAAGAATGAAGGGTTGTTCCTTCCCATAAACTTTTAATGGTCACGGGATAACTGCTTCACTATCGCATGAAATTGGATACCTCCACCGATAACGATTGTTGACACAATCACTCATTACTAGTGAGGACTATTTAAGGGGAATGCCATTCACCATGCATCTCAGTAGAAAAAATATTTATATTAGTCAGGATCGTGTCAATAGAAAAATCTGCTGCACAAAAGGAGAAGCCCCGGAGAAGTCGTTCATGAAAAATTTTCCAAAACCTCAACCATTCAGGCTCGTCACTCTCTTTGCCATCATCTGAGGCACACTACATATGCACTCCCAGGTCGCTACCCCTAACATGACTTGTTTGGGGTGGCGGTGGGGGACGCATGTACAGAATCGCCGGAGGGGGTCAGGGCAGCAGCAGAAAAACATGGCAGAATAAAAGGGGGAAGGTCTGGGACCAGAAAACACAATAGCACAACTCTCATTCCAAACAACTCCGAAACATCACCAATACTCGGCAAGGCAAGAAAGGGCTGTGTCACGGGGGTCGCGGGGTCCCCTGCCCCCCCCGCGACCACCCCCGCTCGCGGGGGGGGCCGGGGCGGCGGCCCGCGACCCCCCCCTTGCTGCCCCGGGACCGCCTCTTTACCCGCCCGCACTCCGGTGAACGCCGCTCCGCCTGTCCGGCCGTCTGCGCTGGCCCCGCTTAAGGCCGCGCGCGCCGGCTTCTCTAAATTTAAAGGCCCGGGTTCCCCGATAATTGGTCATTATCGGGCGCGGGTTCTATTAAGGGGTACCCCCCCCATTTCTTCCTGCCAGTCTTTTGGTGTGCTTCCCAGGGTCTAAAAATTTTGCTTTTCCCCTCCCTGTTTACCCCTACCAGTCCCCTGCTTCTTTCCTGACCTTCCTTTTCCGCCCCCCCCCCTACCGTCTGCCTCCTCTGACCATAAAACCCTCTGCCTGCCCTGACCTTCTCCCCTGTCCCTGACTACCCCCTCCGGATTAGTTCTTACCACCTGTCCCCCGGGCTGCCTTCGCAAGAAAGTCACGTCAGGGGTTTAAACGACCTGTAGCCCAGCCCCGCAAGCCCATCCCGCTTTGGGCGGCTCTGGTGAAAACCGGGGGCTTTAGTTTCCCCTTTCCCCGGGCGGGGCTTGTATCCCCCCGCTTGCGTTGGCCCTGCGGCCACTCCCCTTTACAGAAAAGCTGGCCATGGATTTCCGCAGGTCCCCTGTGCCTGATTCCGGGACATCTCTACGCTGTCCCCCACAAGTCAACGCATCGACCAGCTTGCGGCCATGATCCAGAACCTGGCAACTCGTCTGCCTCCACGGCTGCCTCTCTGCACCTGCATCCGTTCCCGCATCCATTACTCTCCCTGCCCCGGGTTTTTCGGGCCCCCCTCTCTGCCTCCCATCCCCCCCACCTACATGGAGATCCCAAAAATGCCGTCTTATCAGCCAGTGCTCCATCCACCTCGAAATGAGGGGGCCCCCAATTCCCTACAGGGGAGCCAAGGTGCCTTCATTATCACCCTTTGTCTGGAAACCCTTGACTTGGCTACGCCACAGGGGATCAGGGATCCTCTGACAGCGGACCCCAAAACCCTTCCCCCCGGGGTTCCGAACAGTCTTTGGGAAACCCGGGGGCCGTACTTTTTTGGCCCCCCAGCGCTACCCCGGGCTTGTCAGGGCGACACCACAGTCGGTCAGTATTCGGGGCAGTTCCCCGCACTCTCGCTTCAGAGCTGGACGGGAACAACGAAGCTTTTGGTGGCAACATTTTGGCAAGGCCTTCGGGGGAATAAAGGACGAGCTCGCCCTGGGGAAATCTACCAGCTGCCTTGGTGATCTAACCTTTTGGCCACCCGAGGGGATACGCTTCGCCAAAGGCAACAAGACTCCCCCTACAATGGAAACCGTCCGTCCCGTCGTTTTCCCCCCTTGGCCCCACGTTCCGCGTCACCTCTCCTCCTTCAACGGTCTCGAATAACCACAGGTCAGAAGCCCACTTGCCAGGAGGAATTTTCTACCGTCGTCGGGTCAGCTGTGCTTCTTTTGTGGCGGCTCTCCCCATTTTCATTGGGGACTGCCCGGTCCCCCGGGGGAAACTTCCGCACCTAGGGCCGGGGAGGGCAACCCTAGGTGTCGATGGGGCCCCCCCCCGCGACCCTCCCCCTTATATATTGGTGCTTCCCCGGGACAGCACTTCCAGCCACCCCTTTATTGATTCAGGATCTGCGGGAAACCATAAGCCACGAACTTGGACCATTTGTCTTCCTGTGACTCCATTGCTGAAACCTTTTTCGCTCCTCGTTATGGCGAATCCTTTAAGGACCATCCGCTTTTCGTACGGCCCCCCTCTTCTTGAAAAATTGGGCTTTTTCCAAGGAATTGCACTTTATCCTACCCGACCCTCCTCGGAGATATTTTTGGGGCCTTTCCTTGGCAACGGGACCAAAACTCCCGACTTTGGTTTGGGCACGGGGTGAAGTATGCGTTGGGGTTCCGTGTGTCTCTCTCGTTGCCTGTCCCAAGCCGAAAACCCCTCCTCAGTCGCCCCCGGGGAACCCGCCAACCTCCTCCAGGTCACCTTCGCCTTATGGGACTTTGCCGATTTTTTTTCGGAGGTCAGGCTGAACCGCTTCCTTTTCACACCGGCCTTATGTTTGTCCCATTGACCTAAATCGGCGTACTCCTCCAAAGGGGCCGGTTTACCCTCTCTCCGTCCCGGAGACAAAGGGCGATGTCGATCATAAAGGGAAAACCCTCTGAAAAGGGGTTCATCCGTAACCCTCGCCCGGGCTGGACCCGGGTTCTTTTTCGGGGAGAAAAAAGACGGGTCCCTCCGCCCTGCATCGTTTATGGGGCCTAACAAAATTACCATAAAAAAAAAACCCCCCCCCCCCCCCCCCCCCCCCCCCCCCCCTCAATTTTTTTTAAAACAAAAAAAATTTTCCCGGGGGCGGCCCTTCGATTTTGTTATGCCCCTTTTGGTTCCTGCAACGCCCCGGCAGTATTTCAGAACTTTGTCAAAGAAAAACTTTCAGACCTACTCTACGTCTTTAATCGCTACTTGACGATATCCCCCATTCCTCCCCAATCTCGAGACCTTTGCCACCAAAGGGCCGCCCCGGTCCTCAGGCGACTCCGCACTCATCAGCTCTTTGCCAAAAACCCCGGGAAGGCTGTTCGAACGTACCCCCTTACCCTTCCTAGGGTACATGTCCTGTAGGGGTCTCCAATGGGTCCTTCCCAAACCCTCCGCGGTGTTGCAATGGCACAACCGGGGGCCCCCGGGGGATTTTTAAAGTTTTTTTGGGGTTTTTAATTATTACAGACAATTTATTCCCATTTTTACCTTGGGCTCCCTTTGGGGGCTTAACTCGGAAAAACCCCAATCCAAGTCCTGTCCCCCGAAGCCAAGACGCTTCAACCGGCCAAAGCGCTTTGCATCGCTCCGTCCGTCTCGCCCAGACCCTAACCTCCGTTTTTTCTGGAAATAGATGCCTCTTTTTGTCGGCCCCGGCGCTTCCTTTGCAGAGATCCCCCCTGGTAAAAATTTTGTACCTTGGGTATTTTTCCAAAACATTTCTCTCCTCCGGAAAAACTATACCATAGTGGTCGGGAAAATTCTGGGTTAAAAAATGGCTCTTGAAGAATGGGCTCACCTCTGGGGGGCTCACCCCCCTATTGATATCTTCACAGACCATAAAACCTCCTGTATCTCATCGGCTAACGCCTGAACCCCCCAGGCCCGTGGTCACTATTCTTTGGCCGTTTTGACTTCCGTCTACATTTTCGGCCCCCCGAAAAAACATCGGGGGGACGCTCTCTCTCGTTCCTGATACGGGGGGTCTCGAGTTTCCCCCCCCCAGCACATTGCCCCCCCGAGCGACTCTCCGGCCGCCCCCGTGGACTCCAACGCCACCCCCCGGGGAAACATTGCCCCTGCCCTTTCGCCCTAAGGGCCTAAATGGGACCCGCTCTCGTACCTGGGCACCCAGGGTCCATAGGTCGCTGCAACTGATCTCCCCCTTTTACTGGTGGCCTACTTTGCCAGGATGTCAGGGACTTTGTTCTAGCCTGCACCCCCTGTGCCCACTAAGGTCCCTCGTCTCAAAACCCCGGGCCTTTCACCTCTCCTTCCGAAAACCCCGGACCCCGTCCAGGGCTTATACTGACCTCCCCCTCCCCTCTGGGAAAAACGGGCCCTCTGGGGGGGACCGACCGTTTTTCCAAAAAGGCCTCATTTGTCCCCCCTGCCTGGGGTTACCCTTGCTCCTCACTGGCCCAATATTTTTTTAGTCACTTTTTTCGTCCCATGGCTCCCCTTTAAAATTTTCTCTGACGGGGATCCATTATTTCAAAATTTGGCGGGGTTTGTGTGGTTTAATTTCAGGGCGCTTAATTTCTCATCCCCCATACCACCCCCAAATGAAAGGGGCAGGGAAAAGGGTTAACCAGGGACTGGGTTACCTGCGGCAAAATTTGTGTCCACCGGCAGGGTAAAAGGTCTAACTTTCCCAGGGCAGAGTTTTCTTATAACCCTTTAGAATCGGGGTCCCCGGGGGGCCTCCCCTTTTTTTGTCGGTTTGGGTTTTCCCCGCCGCCCCTCCCCCCCTTTTTACCTCGTGCATGCCCCCCGTGGATCCCAAGTAAAGGGCACAAGGGTCCTGGCGCCCCACTCACAGCCCCTGTAACGGCTTCTGCCCCCCTAAATCCAGGGTGACAGATACCGTAGGCCTTTCCCCTTATTTGAGCCTGGGGATAAGTTTTCTATCCAGCAAATATATTCGCTTTAGGGTCCTACTCAAAAAAGGTCCTAAAATTGGGCCCTTTTAGTACTGAAGTCTAAACCCGGGGTCCCCAAGCCCCCTCTCCTACCCCCATCCCGAACTCCTTCCATGTCTCCCTCCCAAGCCTGTGGGCTGAATCGCTTCCCCCCGGGGGGCCCTTTTCCCCCTTTCTCCTGGGCCCCAACTCTGAAAAACCATCTTTAAGGGTCAAGGGGGTTTTGCCATTTAAAAGGGCCTTTAGGGGGAAGTTTTTCCCTTTCCCTCTTTTGGGGACGGGAAAGGGGGTTGGGCCGGAGGACGGCTGGGGAAAACCGGGGGCCCAAACCCTTTTCCCTCCTAAACCCCCTTCGTGGGTTTTCAAAAAAAGGGGGGAAACCCAAAGGGGGGGGGGGAAACTGTCAGGGGGGTCGGGGGCCTCCCGCCCCCGGGCACCCACCCCCCCCGCCCGGGGGGGGTCCGCCCCCGGCCCCTTTGGGGCCCCACCCCCTGCCTTTGCCTCGGCGCCGCCTCTTTTTAACCCCCCCCCGCCTCCGGGGAACCCCCGGCTCCTGCCTTTTTCCCCCCCCGCCCGTGCAGGGTGGCCCCCGGGCAAAAGGCGCGCGCGCCCCCGGGCTTCCAAAAATTAAAACCCCCAGTGTCCCGATAATTGGTCAAAAATTCGGGGGGCTGGTTCTATTTAAGGTATCCGCCCCCAGTATTTCCTACCAGTCGGGGGTTTTCTTCCCAAGTGTCAAAGAAAAAATTTTGCTGTCCCGCCAAAATTCCCCCGGAAAACCAGCCCCCCGCTTACTTTTCCGGGACCTTGTTTTTTTTGGCCGCGGGCCCTGACTGTCTGCCTCCCCCTCTGACCATAAAACCTCTGCCCCTCCCCCTGACCTTTTTGCCGTCCCCGACTCCCCCCGGATTATTTTTCTGTCCCAAACCTTTGTCCCCCGGCCGCCTTGGAAGCAAGTCACTCGGGGGTAACGCCCGGGTTCCCTCACGCGGGCCAAGCAAGTCCATCCCGCTTTCCCGGCGGGCTCCGGGGAAAAAAACCCGGGGCTATTAAATTCCGTTCCCTGGCGTTGGCTTAGCATCACCGCTTGCGTTGCCCGGGGCGGATCCCACCCCCAACGTTACAGGCTGGTTCCCCAGTTTATAGGGTCGGTCCCCGGGTGTTTATCCAATTCCCCGGAAACGCGGGGCCCCTTAAAATCGAGAGCTGGCCCCCCTCACCCCCTAGATAGCAGGGACATGAGCCACAAAAGCACTGGGGTTTAGGTAAGAAAAAAGGGGCCCGGGTCGGCCGGGTTTTAGTGCAAGGGCATCGGGGCCCGAAGGGGGGGCACCCGGCTGGGACTCTTAACATTCCCCTTTCCAAATTTTTTTCCCCCCCTCTCTTTTTGCCCTGATGAAATTTGCAAACAAAATCAAGAGAAAAAAATTCACTGGGGTTTCCCAAAAATGGGGATATTGACAAAAAAAAACCCAATTATAAACGGAGTCAAATCCGGGGGATTGAAAGGAAAACTCTGCCCGGGGAAAGAAAAGATCGGCCTGAATTTTTCTTGAAACGACAAAAAGGTGAAAATAATTCCTTTAGGACCTAAATCCCCCCCTTTTTCAATTGCCCCTAATGTTTTGGGGAAAGATAAGCAAGTGAAAATTTTAATTTGGGAATTTTGAAAAAACATTACCAGGCCCCGCCAGAAACCTTAACCCCTTTCAAAAACCCCGCCCCAATTTTTTGACGTTTTTTTGGGTGAAAGGCTTTCATCTGAAAAGGGGATGCCCTTTAGACTTCACGGGAGCCTTAGCAGATGGATTTTGCTACATTTGGGGGTGCAGGTTTTTCCGGGAATTTTGGCCCGGGCATTTGGGGTTTTCCTGCATCATGGCAAACTTTGGGGTAAAAATAGGGCTGGTTTTTTGCTGGGTCTAAAACAGTGCCAAACGCCCAAAATTGGGTTGGAAAAGGGCCAACCCAAAAGGTTTCCAAGGACCCCCTGTCTTCTTCTGAGCCTTCCAAAAAGCTGTTTAAAAACCCTTGTGCGGCCGGGAGACTTCCAAGTCACTCCCCCTTTATGTAAACTTGTTTGGGTGGGGGCCGCCCAAGCTGCAGCAGGGGCCCCAAATCGTCAGGAAAAGGAATTTTTGTTTTGGGACAGGCGGGGAAATTTCCCAAGGGCAGGAAGCAGGAAAATGGGGTTTAAATAAACCACCCGGGAAGGTCTATTTAAACGGAAAAAAACACAATCATACTCTCCTCCAAAAAAATCCTAAACCACCCCAGTATTGGCAGGGCAAAAAGGGCCCTGGCCAAAAAGATATAGGGGTTAGCCCACCGGGTTTTTTTGTGCTGGCCTTTTAAAATTTTCAGAAAAATTTAAAATGATTTAAAACGCCCAGAGAGGCCAGTAAAGGATCCTTTTCTTTTTTTTAAATTCTCTTTGGACCCCAAAAGTCGGGCCCTTAGGTTCTCATCCAAAACCCCCTCCCGCCCCCCGGGTTTTACCTTTTTTGAAAAACGATAAAACCCCCAACCCCCAAAAAATCTACTAAACCCCCACTCCGGGGGCGTTGTTTAGGGTCCCAATACATCCGGGGGCCCCCCCCCTTTTTGGCCCAAAGGTTTATTAACGGCTTATTGCGGGCGAGTATGGAACTCTGTGTTTTAAAACCCCCCATGCGCCCCTCCCCCCCGTAAACTTTTGGAAATGAAACCCCTTCCCCTGGGGCATAATTTTTGACCTTGTAACCCCTGGTCCCCCAACCCCCTTTTTTCCCCCAAATTTTTTCCCCCCCTTTCCCGGTGCGAAGGGTCTGCCCCCGTTTTTGAAGCGCAAATACGGGGAGAAAGGGCGCCCGCAATTTCCCGCAGAAATAAACCCATTTTTTCCCCTTTCAAAAACACACTCAGACCCCCACACCCCACCTTAGACACACCCCACACAAACACTCGGGACACACACACTCACACATACACACCCCCCCTCATACATACCCCCACATCACACTGCACAACCCCAGACCCCACGCCAACACACAACTCGGGGAACACACACACTAAGAAAACACACACTCAGACGACCCCCACACCACACCAGACAGACCCCCACCAAAACCCTCGGGACACACCCCCAAACACCCCGGACACACCCACACTCAGA